>JBBPTB010000510.1:0-19145 GCA_038093875.1 Boletus tylopilopsis | reverse complement strand
GCAAGTGTCACAGCAAGAGGAAGACCTTTGGAAAGTGTCAGTTGGAGATGACGAAGTGCATGCGTCTAGCTCGCCTTCCGGGACGGCAACGACCACCAGAGTGACAGAAATGATGAGAATCTGTACAAAAGCCATCCCTTTCGCATTCGCGGTTCTTTATCCGTACAGAATCAGAGGTTGTGGTACAACAATGGACGAGAGACCGACCTCGGAGGGTTACCGGTACCCAACTGAATGAAGAAGCGTATCATGAGAGCACCGAACAAAATGAGGCCAGCTATACTCCCGGCTTTTGCAATCAGCTCTGCGAGTATGTTCAACTTGAGTTGCAACGGGGTATTTTCAATGTCAGTACGCAAGGCTGATGTAGTGAGTTACATGGAAGGGGATTGGAAGGAGATTCCTTACCAGCCATGATCCGCCCATTGAAACTTTTCACTCCAACCGCGACAACGACGTATCGACCAACACCCTCCAGTACTTTGCTACCACTGATAATGAAACAATCCGTGTGATGCGGACTAGGCAACAAATGCTTTGGGTGCCCTCCGATAGCGCCGTCGTCTCCATGGCGCATGTTGTTCTGTGCGTTCTTCAGCGCCAAACAAGTCGAATACGGAGCTTTTTTGATTGCATCCGCCTCGCCCGTAGCCGCTGATTCATCACACTTGACATTGTGCCCGGAAATAAAGATTCCATCACAGGGGACTACTTCGCCTGGTTCCAGTAACGCAATGTCGCCAACCACGACCTCCTACGAGACAGATGCAGGTAAGGAAAAAGTGACTGACCTCGAAAGCGACTCACTTTGATGTCGATGAGGTGCTCTTCACCATTGCGAATGACCTTGATGGTACGTTCGTCCTTTTTTTGATTGAGAACCTCGAACTGGCGTTCTTTTTGCCAGTCATTAAGAGAGCCGACGACGACCTAAAAACGTGGTGACGAAGGATGGAGGTGCACGAGCGGATGACTTACAACGATGAGAATGGCGATGATAATGGCGACACCTTCGACCCAGTCGACAGGCGGCTGGCCCGCGGGAAGAGTGGTTCCGAAATCCTGAAAGAGGCCCAACGCCAACGACACTACGGCAGCTATGGATAATAATACCTAAAAGAAGAATGTGAAGGAGTGGGGAATTTTCGAAAGTAGGGTAGTTACGTACTAAAACCTTGTCCTTGAGTGCAAGCCACATCAAACCAAGGAGAGAGGTTGTCTGGCGATGTGGCAGTACATTTTCGCCATATACCGCCTTGCGGTTTGCCAAAGTGGCAGTGGGAGGGTCGGCGGCTCTGCGGATACCGTCAACGTCAGACGAGTGAAGCAAGGGATCATCTGGAGCAGTCGAGAGGGACTTGTGTGAGTGATCGTGTGCTTGAGAGAGGCCCTCCGCTGGACCAGAGGTGGGACTGTCGCCATGTTCGAAAGGCAAGCCACGAGTAGGATGAGTGCAGAGACCACTGAGGATGCCTGTGGTACCACCGAGAGCTTGGAGAGCGTCCAAGTCTTTTGGATCCAAGAGACATGCAAGTTGGTCCGGGTGGAAGGAGAATGGACCCAAGTCGGATGGAGGATCGCGTAAGGGAAGAGTATTAGCAGGTCGTAACTGAGAAGACGCGTCGTGCTGAGTTTGTGTAGGAGGTGGAGAGTCGTTGTCCTTTGAACACAATAGGAGTTTAGAAGGATCGGATTCGGGATGCGTGTCTGAGGCGATAGTTAGACTGGTGGCATCGGATTTGGGGCGACGAATCGGAGAGAGATCGAATATGCCTGTGCTGTGATCTGTCACTGTTTCGTCGATGGAGCTGTGACCATCGTAACTAGCGAATGTGGTAGTACTGCCCTTTTTGCGATGGGCGGTCCTGTCTATCGCGGAGGGACTGAGTAACTGGAGGGAGGAAACACCAGAACGCTCGTCGGGTCTGTTATCTCTGAGTGCGAGAGAGGTTGCGAAATGGACCGAAGACTGAGTTGAAAGCGTAGGGGAGGGAGGATGTGCGAAAGAGGCGGCATCGCTAAAAGTCAGAGAGGGAGAAGAGGAGCGGGGGACGTCGAAGGAAGTGCGGTGGACCGAAGAAGATGGGAGAGGAGGAGAATGTGGGGAGAGGAGGTCCGGAGGTGGTGCTGGGGAGGGGTGCTGGTCGTCGTCTACGAGGGAGAGTTTGGAGGAGAGATCGGTAGTGACGATCGCAGGAATGGAGGGAGGCATGTCGGGGGAGAAGGGAGAGGACGAGGACGGAGGCGAGTGTAGTAAATAGTAAACGTAGACATGCAAGAACGCGAATGTCGTCGTGATGAACTAGTGCCAATGTCCACGCGGAGAACATGGAACATTCTATTAGAAAAACACAGCCCTGTTCTATACAGAAACGTCCAATGGCAAGGCACGCAACCGCATCACCCACGCGCCTCCGCGAACGAACTCGAACCAGCTCTCCACTTAAATACCTGCCCCCTCTCAAGTTCCGTTGACTCCTCCTCGTCCCGTGGTGGTACAACTCGGATGCGACTTTGCCAATCTTTCCCAATTGCCATTTCGAGATTGTAGATCATCCATCAACGAGTCGCGGCCCGGCTACCCCGTGCGACTCTGCGACGTCATCATCCTCCCCACCCATTAACCCGAACCACCACGCCGTGTTCCCGTGTCTGATGATGTATCATGTATCCCCCTTTCCTCATGCTCTCCGCGGCTCCTCTCTTGCTTTTCTTGGGAACTTTCCAAACCCTTCCATTTTCGCCTTCCCGCCTTACTTAAATAATCGGATAATCACCCGCAGTCGGAGCTTCTTTCTTGAATCCGGCGACAGATTAGCCATTTGGCAGGACTACGACACCCCCGACATTGCTACCGTATGGTGCAAGTGTACCATGCACTTTCCATGATCTCTTTCACAGGCACACGCTCGTATTCTCAACCGGTCCTCCTGACCGAAATCGTGCCCTGCGTCGAGCCCGATTGACTCGTCAAATCCGACGTCACAGGGTGATTATCTTGCCATCGCGTCGCTACATTTCCTCGTCACCGTCGACCAAGGATGGCCGTCCTGATATCCCTTGTTGGTTTATTAGCCACAAGGACATTGCAGTATCGCTCACACGATCCAATCTTTTGTAATCAAATACCTTTTTTTTTTTCTTTCATTTGGTTAGGTTCCGAGTCCACGCTTCCAAGGCGTGTTTGGTCGTTATTAACCACTTCCATCTTTCTTCTTTCGCTCCAAGTCGCACACCAGTCCGCCCTCTCCCTCAACCGGTTGACTACACCGTTGGCCGACTGGGCAATCGTGAACCTCCGCGATCTATGACTGTTGAGTGGGTCCCTCCAGGGCTTGGGCGCTTTTCATCAAAGAATTGTCCAAAAAGGGCAAGTCCTGTAATCAACACAGCCCGCCGTTCCATGCAGAACATTCCATGTTTTCAAAGCCAAACTGAAAGGAAGTTTATAATTGTGTCGACAGAACCAAACAACCGCTTAATGGACCAGCATTTCTAGACCTGTTTCGGACAATGACACGTCTTTATCGCGGCGGAAATAACTTTTTTCACAGTGCGTTCGTTGACACCACCTTCAACCTACCAGAAATCGTAGACTGCTCGAACATTCGTCATTTCCATTGGACGGTGAGCGAGAAGGCCCCTGGTGACGAATGACGTTCTTCCAGTGCACGTTCACCTTGGGGGTAAAGGGCTCAGCTCGGAACACCATGCGCCCCCTCAGACAGATTCTTAATCAAGCGTTATGAAACAAGACCGTTGCCTTATCGTGGAGATCGTAGTCAAACGCTTCCATCGATCCTGTGGAAACCCCCCTGTACGCATCAGACGGAGGAATTCCGCTACATCTCCATGGGGCATGTTCTGAAGTTTTGGCAAGCGCGGAACATGCCATCTTACTCACACAATATTCATAGTCCATGGCGATACAAATCAGTAAGTGATCTCCCTTCAAGCGAGCAGCGACTTCCATCATTGCCGCATCGGTATCCTTCAAGGCACTCCTTTAGTCGATACCATACAAGTCAACCATAGTGTCCGGAATACATCGCTAAATAATCGCCCCATGTACTGATATCGCAAGGTGAATCCCTATATTGTCACAACCGACCAGCAAATGCCACAGCTAGGTCCGCTATGGCGCGCACAATACCAAAAAAAGCACCACGCTTGCGCTCAAAAAGCTTGCACGCCATCTTTTACGAACAGACGGCACTAGGTCAATCAGCAAACCAGTGCCCATACCCTGCCACTTGGTAGCACTTGACCTCTGCATGCGGATACATGCCATCGGGCGGATCTTGCAGCGCCATCTGAAGGGGCCGCTCAACGTCAAGGCTGACGACATGCACGGTCAAGTGGCCATAGTATGACACCAATTGTTGGATGCCGCACACACACACACACACACACAATTCCAGGGTTGGGTGGTGGCAGCTTCTGCGGCGATCGTGTGCAACAACACGGGTCCATCCAAGGGTTCAAGTTGGCGGCATGGTATGACGGCTGGCATCAGGATACACAGCCTAAACTGCGATCATCAACGATGGTCTATGTGTGTGAAGGCTACCTCGGAGGAACGCCATGGGCTTTGCGAGGACCTGCGTCGACGTCGAGCCCTGCCATGAATTTGCTTTCGAGAACGACATGTCATACAGGACAACTCAATTCAGATTGTGAAGAACGCGTTTGTTGTGCGACAACACGCGCAATAGCCACCCTGTGTCGACGGAAAATACTATGGGCACGGCTGCGGTGAGGACTCGAGATGAGTCACTCTCTTACGAACGACCTGGAAACCCCGTTCAGAGAGATAAAAGTGGCCGTGTATAGACCTACCCGTTGACAGAAGGCCGCTGTGTGACCGCACTCATCTTGAACGTTCGATTGGAAGCCTTCTACCGTGACAAAGAACCCAGCGACGGGACATCATGATGCCCGCTCTCCAAGTTCGTCAGTCCAAACCGAGCGCGGTTACGAAGGCGGGCCAACGAAAAAGGACATTGCATTGTGTCATCCAGAAACGTTTATTTTCGCCGGTCATCATGCCAAAGTTGTCAGATGAGATGGACAACGTGGTGTCCTGGCGGATGGGTAGTTTATGCCCTCAAAGGCGTCCCTATGAGAGGGACATGGACTGGTGCGATCTCTAGGATACCGGCTCTTGGGAAAGCGCAGTCAACGTTTCAGCTCGTGGACCCCGCAGCGTGCGCTTCGAGTGGTTGGCACGGTCAAAACTACCGGGCCATGACTCGGATGGGACACCTACAGGGTGTACATGCACCACGCGTGACCCACAGGAACAATTACACTTCCATTACATTCCCCACACGGTCTCCCGCAGATCTCATGGTGACGGAATTGAGCGCACGTTTTCTACACATTGCGACCGGCAGACATTCTAAGGGAAAAGTGATCCAGAAAAGGCGTAACACAGTACGTCCTGTCTATTGTTCTAGAAACTTGGCTCGTCATAAGAATTTGCGTAAAAAAGGAATAATCATATAGAAGAGCCAACGAATGGACAAATCGGACAAACGGAGGGCTGGTAGAGTATGTAATACCTTCGCCTGGGTTAATCCCTAAATATACGGAGTCATACCTTCTCTGAAGCTTCATGGTGTGGGGCTCACCACCTGCGGGGTAGGTACTCGCCCATTCACCACGTCGCTTCCTGGCTCTTCATCCTTGCGTTGAGTAAGCTCTGCTTGACCTTCTTTGTCCAAAACGTCTGGTTTCAGTCGGCTCATTTCCCTGATAAAGCTGGATCCCCAGAAAGCCGCGGAGTACTTGTTGACGTATTTAAACAGCTTGCGATGGTTCTCGGCACGTGTTTCAGCGTCCATCGTGACAGCTTCGTGGATTGCATCTGCAACTTGCTGCGAGTCCCACGGGTTGACAACAATGGAGCCATTGAGACTTTGAGCAGCTCCCGCGAATTCCGAAATAATCATGACACCTTGACGAGCTTGTTGACAAGCGATGTATTCGTATGACACCTAATGTATGCAACGTGGACATTCAATAAGCGTTGCAGCCAAGACATGGACCCTTACAAGGTTCATTCCATCCCTGGTGGAGGAGACGAGGCAGACGTCACTGACGGCATAGAGGGCACAGAGCTCGTCAAACGCCAGACTCTTGTGCATGAAATGAATTGGCATAAACTCCACTGTCCCAAAGCGGCCATTGATCCGTCCAACCAATTCGTTCACGGTCGAACGCAAGTTCTGATATTCCTCGACGTCTTGACGGGAAGGGACGGCAAGCTGCACCAGCACCACCTCCGGGGACGTTAGTCACATGGCGTTGTCCGAGCATGCAACTCACCTTGCCAATCCACTCAGGATGCTGCGTTAGGAAGAGCTCGAGCGCGTGCAACTTTTGGGGGACACCCTTGATGTAGTCGAGGCGGTCAACGCCAACGATGAGTTTCACACCGGCAAATCGCTGCTCCAACTGAGCAATACGCAACTCGACCGAGGCTTTCTTTAGATTCTGTTTGGACGTCCACTGAGCGGAGACGGACATGACTGCGAAAAGTCGTACCTCAATGAAGGAACCAGGTTCAATACCGATGGGGAATGTGCCGACATGGGCCAAGCGTCCCTCAAATTCGACGCCATTGGGCATCGTCGGCAGGCCAAGAATACGGGTGCATGAGGATAAGAAATGTCGTGCGTAGTCATATGTATGGAACCCAATGAGGTCACAGAAGAGTATGCCCAGGAGGATTTCGCGGCGAACGGGAAGGATGCTAAGCGACCTTGAGCGAAGTCGGATCGGATACCGGACGAGGACGCACCGATAAATCTCACTGCTCGGGAAAGGTGTGTGCAAGAAGAAGCCGATTTTGACACCGGGAATCTTGTCCGCATTGGTGGATAAGCTTTCCTCGAAACCTTCCGTAATCTTGGAGAGTTCGCGCTTTTGCCAGTCCCCGCTCGCTGATCCGTCGACGAGTCCTCGGAGAATCATTGGAAGGAGCATGAGGTGGTAGTCTTGCACCCAAACCATTGCACCGGGAGTGATCTGTGAACGGACGACCTCGGCGAACTGCAGATTTGCTTGGCGATAGGCCGTCCAGTTTTCTTCGTCGAAATTCATCTCGCCAGGGTGGTAGTGAAAAAGTGGCCAGAGGATAGAGTTGGAGAAACCATTATAGTGACGGTCAGCGACGTCATCGTCGAGGTAGACGGCATGACAAGAGTATTCGTCCATGAGTCGCTTGTCAACATATGGACGATCCTTGGAGGGGATGCAGAAGCCCGGCCAACCGATCCATGTAAAGTTCAAGGACTTCTTGAAACCGGAGAGGGCGGATACGAGTCCGCCAGAAGACATCTTGAAGTGGTATTCGCCGGAAGCATCCTTGGTAATGGTGATGGGCAGACGGTTGGAGACGACGATGAGATGGTTTCCCCGCCCGACGGCCATGTCGTCGAAATTGGGGTCAAAGGAGAGTGGGGGGAAAAGCGAAGATGGCATTGGGACACGGATCCAGTATTATAAGAGCTACGAGTTGGAGCAAGATAGTACAGAAACCATGCAGGAGGACCGGATTAGGCAGATTATCGGATCTGACGGGGAACTCGAACGTTGAATGCCGGAAGCAACAAAGTGAATTCCGAACGTCCGACAAGTTCCCTTCTCTCTCTCCGGGATACCCCATTTGGTCCCTCCTTGAACAGACAGATGCCGGTTGCACAAATACATGTACTTCCAATATTCTGCAATACATACGGGGACGATACATGCCACAAGTATTGCGATCAATCGAACAAACCAAAGCCCTGAACGATCCTTCAGTCACAGCAGATGGCACGGCAACCGACGGGCTCACCATGTCGTCATCTGATTCCTCCTTCTCCTCCGCCTTCTCCTCAGCCTTGGACTCCTCAGCCGCATCTGGAGCAGCGGTCTCTGAAGCAACAGGAACGGCAATGGCGAATGCTTCCGGGTTCTCCAAGAATGCTTTGGCCTAAGTAACGGGAATCAGAAAAGGAACGATTCATTCGAGAGGAGGCAAAGTCAGTAATAAAGGGAATTATGCATCGTGGGGTTCAGCATTTTCAGTGCGATGATATATTGAGAACATCACAAGCAGAAAATTTGTGTGCAACCCACTTTTTCAGAGCCCTCGAAAGTGTAGTCCGTAACCAGGCATACGGAGATAAGGTTCTTGTACGAGTTGACGAGAGAGTGGACGACGGAGGCAAGCGTCGGATACTGGAGCGCGAGCGAAATGCTAGCAATGGACTTGATTCCGGACAAAAATCGATTGATAAGCTCCTTCTCGTCAATGTCAAGAACTGAGGGAGCAAAGACGTTCCCAGCATCGAAAATCTGGACTACGGTCATACCGTACGTGAAAGGGGAGATGTTAAGCATGTTCAAAAGGGTGGCTTCGGAGGGTCCAACGCGGCTACCAGCAGTGACGACTTGAACATCTGACACGATTTCGATGGTTCCACGGGCAATCTTTGTAGGGATACCGAGAGCCTGGAAGAAAGAAGTCTTTCCAGGTTCCATACCGGTGTTACCCGAAGGAACGAAGACGTCCTTGGGAGCAAATGCACCAGCGCGCGCAGGAGCAGCAACCTTGTTAGCGACAATGATCTCCCGAACATCCTTGAGATCGCAAGAGGTAAACACGAAGCCGATGTTTCCCTTGACGTGGGGTAGGAGCCTCTCAAACTGAGGGAACTCGGAAAGGATGGATCGCAGGGCGCGGCGGACCATGGTGTTCTTCCCCATCAAGACAATACCCTTTCCACGCAAAGCAGTGCGGATTTGGTGCATCTGGTTCGAACCGACATTGTCGACGTTGACCAAAAAGATTGAAGCTGCATAACAGGTGTCGATAAAATCTCGACTGCGGGATGTTTATGGCACGCACAATACGTGGAAATGAGTTCCTTCAACTTGCTGAAGTAGATTTCTTTTTGTGCGCGAGTAGCACCCATGGTGATATGTAGTTACTGGTGTGGTGATTTTGTGGGGAATTATTAGTGCCTCCCGATTGACCTCTGCAGACATCAGTGAGTCAAATAACATCGTAAATGTTGTTGAACATTGTACCAGCAAGTGCCAATGGATTTTTCAAGGCGACTGATCTAGGGACGTGTAGTTGATACTCCCTAGACTGACTGACAAGGTTTCATTGTCGGAAATTGCCGTGCTAGTTCTTGAATAAAGTTAGATCTCCGACGGACTATGCCGAGCCGTGTTTGTTTGGCCATGTTGCTACTGACACGTGACTTCAATATACCGCAACTACACTTTCGTGGTTCCGTCCATGAAATGGAATGTTGCGATGGTGTCTGTCGACCGTCCGAGCCCATGGCGGTCATGACACCAACTCAAGGCGAGTTTAATGCCGTGTCGAGCTCATTTGAACCTAAACCATATCTCAGATTGTACCGTTTTTTTGGCTCTCAGGCTTTGCGACTTTCGAGAACTCGGTTCACCCGAGCAGATGCGGGCGCGACGGCAGCTGTAGTGGATCTGGTCGAGGAACAGGACGCTTCTGTCGTCACTTCACTCACTGGCCCTCGAGATGCTTCATTCTTACCGCCCTCGACTGACTCCCTAGGGGATCGCAACGCTCACAGAAACGCACGGTCACGGCTCAGTCATTCTGCTATCGATACCTTGAGGCGTTTTCTATCTTCGGAAAACGTCGCTGCAGATCACCCCCTTGTTTATTCACCGACCACCATTCGCTCGCTCTGCTACCAAATAGAGTCAAGGGGTCAACTTGCGATGCTGGACTCGAGGATGTTCACCCTCCTAATTGGCTTATTTGGGTCACTATCAATCAGTCCTAGTATTTCTGCTGTATATGGACACCCTCTGGCATCTCGTCTCTCACAGGTATCTACGGCAAGAACACACTGGTCTTTCGTCCTCAAAGTAGGGAGATACAAGTCAGCGAGGGGAATGCCCCTTCAGGATTCAGATCGGTTCTGGTTGATGCGTGCTGAGCTTGCAACCGCCCAAGTCAGGTCGTCCCTCATACGTGCGCTATTCTTTCCTCGATTATGCCAAATGCTGAATACAAAATCATAGCTCTCCCACGCGATGCTTATTGCGCCGTTCTGCGTGCTCGCACACACTACCACATTATCCGTCGTCATTCCCGTCACCCCGAGGTACACGCAGACTACCTTGAGACCCTCTTAGCTTTTCAGGATTCCCGTCTTCTCGACTTTGCTGTTTCCGATCTTTCTTTCCTTCTACGGAGTCATCGCGTATGTCATTCACGGTTACAACGCCTACTTCACCGCCTCGTTATCCAATCTGGAGGATCTTTGTCGACACGATCTCAAGAAGCCATCCTTGCTGCCCTTTGGAGCCGTGTCTGTCAAAAAATTGGTGGAGCCTTCAGCCCTGTTCCTGAAAACGCCCTATCGCGTGTCACATCCATTTTGAATATAACAACAATCGTTCGCTCGCTCTCTACCATATTGTTCGGTTTTGTTCCCAATGACAAATCCGTGGCCTCACTTGACAACCTTTTTTCCGTTTTCTCCCCGGCACATGCGCTTCCTCTGCGTTGGAGTTCACTGGTCTTGTTCTCCATCTTCAACACCTCAGAGACTTTGGAGTTTAACGGGGCCCACTTGGCGAGCGATTATGCGATGCCTCAAGTAGTATCATGCTGGCGAGTTATTTTTGGCCTCGCCATCATAGAGCAAACTGTGTTACAACAAACGCGTTCGCATCTCGTCATGGAAGCCCTCCGCACGGAGGAAATCAATGAAACAACGCGAAAATTGTACCACTTGTGGCTTCCTGTTGTCAAATCGTCTCTTGTGTCTCAAGACATTGCGTGCGCGGTTTGCACATCCTTCCTTAGCATAGCAAGCGTTCAAGCGGATGCGACACTGTTTTACAAATTTCAAGATCTCTATCGCGTGAAGAACAGCCCGGCAGTTCCCTGGATATCAGTGCAAAACGTTGCAGCGGCAGTACGCGTCCAGGGTCCGTTCCCAAACGGAATGCTCGCAGTGTTGGAAGGTTTTCCCTTAAAATCGGAGCAGGTTCATCAGATCCTTGCCTTTGCTGTGGAAGCTCTTATACCCACCGATGCCGCTCTTGCTTACACGCTGTACGCTGTCGTGCAGGGAAAGGGAACAGAATTCGATCCTGGAATGATTTATGGCCTTGCCACGTCTTTTGCTCAGCGTGGAGCGTACCGAGAGGCCATCTTCGTTCTCAACGATGGTCAATGTTCTTTGGAAAAACGGAGCATTCTCATTTCCACCATTGCGCGTAGTCTGCGGGAGAACTCGCGAGTTCGTCACATCCCGAGCGCCCTCGATACTATCGTCGACGAACTTGCAGCTTTGTACTGTTCGCATGTCCCACCTGATCATTTTCGAGGGCATTTTGAACAATTGTTTGTTGTTCTAGCCCAGCACGGCAGAGGCTGTCAATTACTCCCTGTGGTACTTGCCATCCTCAAAAGGACGTCCAGGTTATTTCAGCCACGATTCTTCATCAGGTATTGCCACGCGCTAATACGGCATAGGCAATTTTCTACCACTAGAAAACTCTTGGATGCTATCAGCCCTGTACACCCTGGAACTGCTCGATCTTTAGGCATCCTCACGGGTCGAATCATGGTGCGAATCAAGGCATTGAAACGAACCGCCCCTCTCCGCGGCCCAACATCGCTTAAGTTGTCTTCTCGTTTGCGTTGCCCCTTTGCAGGGCTTCCGCTTGGTCCTTCACTCCAAGAACTTCTGCAATCAGGACGTGTGCATGCTGCCAAACGCGTTTTTGCCTGCGCAGCAGCAACGATTTCCCCGAGGCAGTGTACTGTCTTGGGGAACATCATACTGCATGGAGTGTCTCGTCAACCGACGTCACGAAACGGAAGATGTGTCCGCAAAGTCCTCGCACTGTTAGAAGAGCTTGTCCAGAACCACGGTTTTCGGCCCGACAGGGTGACGACCAACATACTGGTCAAGGCTATGATCAACTGGCGGTCGGCGTTTGACTCCCTACGGCTTCGCGAGTTGTATGATCAGCTCGTTAGGGGTGGATACCCTGCTGGGGACTATTCGTCCCTGTGTCCACCGTTCAACACACGACAGTCACATTTTTCCGGTTCGTCTGGTCTCTCAAAGCTCCCACCATTCATCTCCTTTGAAAAACACACGAGGCCGTTGTTCAAGATGTTCATCAAGGCATTCTATTTGTGTAATGATGTGGAGGCTGCGAGAAAGGTGGTGGGGATTCTCAAGGTGGAGGAGCACAAGAACGTGGTGGTGAAGGAAGTCAGGCAGACAGCAAGATCGAGGGGAAGGGTCAAAGCAAGTCAGAAGAATGTAACCCCATTAGACGCCACTGTATCTTGAATTGATTGACGTGTTTGAGGAATTCTGTGTTAATCCCGGAGGCTGTAAGCCATTGTTGATATTTGCCGAACTGCGTGTTCCTTGCTAGTTGAACACGTGTAGAGTCACTAACCCTTGAACCCCCTTAGTTGAAAAGCGTTCCAAGAGTCGCAAAAGCCTTGCATGTGACCCCTGTAGACTCGGACATGCATTCCACTGGTAGTATCAAGGTAATGTGGCCGACTGGATCACGGTTCGATCCCATTGTGATTCGTAGTCACAGCGTTCGCGCCGAACCCGACGGCCATCCTACAAGATGCTCGAAAACGCAGATTTGAGCCCTGGACATCCCACATTGAAGCGCCATCGCGGTCTCGTCGGACAAACATTTCGGAAGACAACCAGAGTGGAAGTCGTCGTGCCAACTTGGCGACAGGTTCGAGACGCCCGCCTCGAACTCGGACGCGCACAAAGGGAAAGCGAAGCGCGTCACAGCATGGGGCCTGCCGCCACGCATGGGCCTGAGCCACAGGAACCACCCCCTGGACCAGCCCCTCTCCAAGTCAAAACGGAAGACGATGACGATGACGCAAATAATTATTTTATCCTCCAGGTAAACATTTTTCGTTTTACCACCCTGATGCGACACGTCCGTTGACTTCGCACGTACGGCAAGCTAGGCCAAGATCAAAGTCGAAGTCAAATCGGAAGAAACCATCTCGGAAAACGTCGTCAGAGATCGGCTCGCACTCGTAGGTTACGAGACGTTCGACATCAAAATCCCCCAAGACATTCTCGACGCAACCGCGACGAGAAAATTCACAACGCGTACATGGGGTGGCAGCAAGCAAGCCACTTTCCCAAAGATCGGCAAGGAATTCACTCATGGACTGGATGATTTTATGTATATCAGTGTCTTGTATGATCCGCATGCGCCGCGTTGGCCGGGATCGCCAGGCTTGTTCTTTAGATTCAAGGATGAAGGAGAGGAGTGGCCCAAGATCATGCGCCTCATCGTACGCTTGAGAGATAAGGCGTGGCAATACATGGGTCAGTACAAGTTGACAGCAGCCCCGCCACTCACTCGCGACGAATGGAAGGCACAATCATTCAAGGTGAAACTCGTGTCTTACTTGAGCTATTCGAAACCGGGACGCGACGTGCAGTGAAGTTCTCACCAACTTGCGTTTCTAGGTCAAGCGAAAGTGGGCAAACAAGCTCTCGGAGAGAAAGTTTGATGGGAACCTCAAGGCGAAGCTCGTCCTCTGGAAACGGCTTGGTCGTGAGCCCACACCGCAAGAGATTGCAGCCGCGCTGCAATCCAACGAACGATTCCGCATGAGCGCGGACGAAATCCTAGAGGCGTGTAATCAAGGCCGAGCGGTGTGTTTCATCATTTTCTCGATGTTCTGTGATTAACCGTTCTGCGTCTAGGTGGTCCACGTATGGTGCATGAAATGTGTTGGTTATGACGTGGACTTCCAGCGGAAGATTGCAGCCGGCCATTGAACCTGAATGACTGTTGTCCGTCGAACAATGGATCCTGATTTCTAGGTTCCTTTCTCTCTTTCTCTTTTCTCAGCTGCTACTGTACCAGGGCGGAAAAAGGATTTGTAATACATGAAACACATCTGTCATGTCAATCAAGCGACTTGTACACCTGAGACATCTAACTCGAGAGCATGGTATTCGACGTCGTCTGTCATCGACGGATGTCTAAATGCAGATAGTTAGGGGACAACAACAGTTGAGTGATCGCAATTCCATCGATCTCTACTACAAGTTTACAACCTCCGGTACGATCGGATCCTCGAGATCCAGCATGGATACTTTTTCCCGCAAAGTGAGAGGCTCAACCTCCTCTGCTCGAGTGCGATCCGAGTCTGAGTCCGACAAGGTGCGTGAACCGACTGTGCAAGTCTCCGTCTCGCCATCTTCTGTCGTCGTCGCCGCGCCAAACGTGCGCGTGTTCTCGTGCCCAGCTAGACACGTTGCATCGGTCTGGACGACCGGATCCGCCACAGGCGTTGCCTGCAGCTCCTCTTCATTTTCCTTCTCTTCCCCTTCTTCTTCGATGCTGTCCGACCGAGTCAGCTTGCCGGGAGGTTTGATCTTGGGCAGTATCACCTGGTGTTCCTCGGCCGTGTCCACGCCAGGGAACGCCACTCCCATGCGACGTGCGAGCTTCCGTTCATGGATCCTCGCGAGGCTCAAGCGACGCTCTTCCATCCACTGTTCCTCGTCCAGCGCCGGTGCGGTCGGCTGGACAATGTTTTCGGGTACTGGTGCAACTTTCTCGCATTGCAAGCCGATGCCTGCGGCAGCGAGGACACGCAGGATTGGAACGTGAGAGCGAGGATTGGGCATACGATGAGCATATGTGGCGTTCATCCTGCGAGGAACACATCAAATCCAGTTAGCACGAGTCGGAACCGAGCGCAGGAGAAGTCCTACCCTGGACCAAGAACGAACTCGCCGCCCAACTGTGTGATGTCACCACCTTTTTCCCACACGGGCATACCAACACGTAGAGCGTTTTTGAAGACCATGGCGATGCCACCCATTGGTCCGTGACGCACATAGCCACCTCGCTTGCGCTGCGATTTCGGCTCCATTGTACGCAATGTCATACCCAGGGCTTTGTGGAGACGCATCGTCGGATCCGTGTAAAACGTGAACGGAGTGCGAAATATTTCTATACGTGCCATCAGTCAACGGTCACGTCAAAAACCATCGCATGGTGAGACACGTACGTCTGTAAGATTTGATCATGTTGTAGGAGCCATTCCCAATCACGACCAAATTCACTTCGGCATTTCCGAGTATCTTCGAATCAACGTTGTCCGAGACAGAGAACATATAGTCCTGACATAACGGACACCTAGAAAATATCAGTGCCAATGTCATTCATACGACAAAGTGAACCTGACCAGAAATGTCTGATGAAGATGATGATCGTCTTTTGGTCGTGGAAGAGCTCGCCAAATGGTACACGCAGACCACTTTCAGCGATGACGATACATGAAGCGGCATCTGCAAGCTGCCTGGGAGTCGGCAAAGCGTGTTCGTCAAACAATGGTGAAGAAGCCGTAGTTGGTCGAGTATCCTCGTAACCAAAGCAGGGGCCATCGACGGCCGTCAGAGAACGCAAGTGAGTGGGTGCCGTGGTAGTAGGCTGTGGGGAATATGATACATGTGAAGTTTGGGAAGACGAGGCAGACACACTATGGCCACCCATAAGGCCGAGTTCAGCGTCTGTAAGAGGCTCGCAAACGTATCCGCAAGTCGAGTCGCAAGTTGGGCTCGAGACCTCCATGGTATGTAGACGGGCGGCAATGTCTGCAGGGAAGAGTGTCGTCGACTTGCGACGAGCGTGAAACGTGTTCTCTTCTGAGACGTGTTTGGGCTTGGGTGGTCCGAGTTCAGTGGAGAGACGGGGGAATGACGTATAAGAAGTATTTGCCTGACTCAGGGCCAAGTTGTTGGTGGACGGGTGGGTCGAGTTTAGCCGACTCCCAATCTTCTTTGGCAGCAACCGGGCAAACTTCTTAGCCTTACTGGGCGCTGGCGCATGCCCATCGGCAGAAAAAGAAGCCAAACGGAGCGGAGAGGACGGGGCGGGACAACCCGCGTCGGACTGGACGCGCGAGAAGAAGGAATGCACGCTCTCGCTGCTCTGTCCAACGGACGAAGTGGGCGAAATGGAAAGAGGTTCCGCGGTGAGCGCGGGAGTGGACGACAACGCGTTGGCGAGAACATACGATTGTAGTTTCGAATGTCCGTAAGGCGAGTTTTTATGTGGGATTGGCACCGTAAGTCGAGCTTCTTTTCTTGACACAGCCGAGCGAGAGCGTCGACGCTGGATTGGGACGGGCCGTGCGTACTCGGGAGCGTGATCCGGGGGGTGTCGAATGAACTCTTCTGGCAAGCATCCGACGGCCGTGGGCGAGTCCAAGATGTTGGAAGTGCTTCTAGCATATGATGCCGTCACGAAACCTAAAATCCTGCCCGGAGTGGTGGGTGTCGTGCCCGGGGGTGGGTCAAGACTAAGATACGACTGATATATGTCTGGTGGGTATCTACCGCCAGTGTAAGGTAGAGACGGGAGATGTGAGGTAGATTCACCGCGAAAAGAGAGGGGAGCGCCAGCATTACTCAGAGTGCTGGCAGTACGATTCCGGAGGACAGAGAGTGGTGCGAAGGGGTCATCTGGGTCAGGCGTTGGATAACGTGTCTCTAGCTCTAGGCTGGGGGCAGGTTTTCGTCGGATCCGGGTGTGATTGAGGGAGGAATCATTAGTAGAAGATACAGAAGACATAATACAAGCTCTGCTCCGCCAAAGTTCGAGACCTGCAGGGGAAACGGGAGCAACAGGAAAGCGGGAGTGGACAACGCCATCTAGGAGACCTTATGTACGATTTCCATCGTGGCTTCGGTGAGGAGTGTTCGCTGCAAACCTTGTTCAAGGGATTACACGTTTCCGCATTGCCCCAATTCCCGTCGGTTACCGCGCCTCTTTATCACCAAACTGCTGATGTGCGCAGTGCTTCTGGACCTGAGACAGAGTGATGAGCATGAGCACAGACGGAACTAGTAGGCGGCAATCTGCCTCTGTAACCCGGTGTAACAGTTTCGGAACTATTGAACGGGAGACGCACAGCCTGCGAGTCGTTTCAATTGCGGTTGCCGCGTGCTACCATAGTACTTACCAAGCACAAGCACTTGATGATTGCAGTGAGCATCAGTGACGGCCTGTTCATTGCAACCTCCTGTGTCGAGGACACCAGGCAATCATGCCAGACTTCCTTGTTCCCTGTGTGGGCGGAGAATCGATAGAACTCAATATAGCATCGCGAAGATGGTCAACTCCAGGGTAACATGACTACCACACTTATTAATTACAACGCGGAACGTTCACATGGTAGAAGATCTCTAGTAGAAACGCCAACCTTCCCATACTGGGCGCTCTCAGTGCTCCAACGCTCACTAGAATCCTCCTGGGGCTGGTCCTGGTGCGACTTCCGGCTGAGCCATGAGCTGTGGATACTGTCAGAATCATTTCGCGGAGGCACACACGAGGTAACTTTCCTTGATCGTCTGTGTAGTAGTGAATACCATGGCAGCCATCCCAAACACACCTAGCAGGATATCTCCGATCTTCTCCACCGGGGTCTTGGCCACCGCCTTGTAGTGCAACATCGCAGGGTATACGAAACACAATGGAACACTATACAAGTCATTCTTCACACGATGTGCAAGTTCTGGCGAACCAGCTTACCACGCAATACTGCCAATCAACGCGACGAACTTGTCGAGGTCTGCAGCGCCGGCCCAACTGATCGCCGTGCAAACCATAACTAGTCCAAAGCGGAAAAAGTTCTTGAGCCATTTCACGCGCGAATCCCGTTTACCGCTCCTCACGAACAAACCATTCTCCAAGATACGCACGGCCGGGAATAATTGGAGTGGGATAGACAAAAGAATCGCCACAGAATAGAGGAATTGGACCTGTTTCACCCAGTTAAAGGCATCGAACTTGTGACGAGTGAATGAACGTACAGCTTGGGTGAACTTACTCGTCGGGTCGAGGTTGACGAGGACGACCGCTTTCACGTCCGAGCCGAAAGTCAGATACGCGAGGGCACCGGCTCCGCCAAACAGCACTCAGGTAAGAAGTGAGTATCAAATTGTGCAAACAACATGAGATAGCGAGTACCGAGTGTTCCGAGCATGACGCCAGTCAAAGCTTTGGGAAACTTGTGCGGTTCACGCATGGCATCCGTAATGGGGATAATCTGAACTACACATCAAAACCATGGGGGTAGGATGTGGTAATAGAAGACGCACCAAGCCAACCCCTTCAAACGAGAAAACGGCGGTACTGTGAAGGTACCATGAATGAACACTGTAAACTAGACCGAAGCTCGGACTCACCCGATGAACAAGGGAAAATCGCGCGGATTAAACATCTGAATCGGTGCTAACCCTTTTTCGTTGATGGTTGAAATTTCATATCCAAAGATGTAAATCAGGCCGGCGAGAATGAATGCATCTGCGACGAGAGCAGTCGTACTGAGTTTCGCAAGGTTCCGGACGAGGGCCAATGGGAGGAAGATAACCAGCTGAATGCAGATAAAGAATTGGATAGAGAAGTTCGTCGTGCAATGGCTGACTGCAGAAACAAATGCCTGTCCAAATTGGTAATGGAGTTACGTCGTTCGATGGAAAAAGCTAACCTGTAGGTTTTCCGCGACAAAGATGGTGTAAGCCGCGACAAACCCGATTTGAGATATCGCAATAGAGAAGAGGATCGCGTATCGCATCCATGGCCCATACAACGCGCCACCGATATCTAGATTTTCGTGAACAGCATGTTGATTAGGGAATGGGGGTCACTCACCTCCAAAGGAACCAGAAACAACAAACTTTGCCTCCACCAGGAGTAAAAATGAATGTAGGGAAACCAAAGCAACGACCGCGATAGTAATGATGGAAAAGACAAGTCCTCCATTTGAGAATCTATTCCATTTATGGGGATCACGAACGGAATCGTAGAATCAAGGGCAACTTACGCTTTCCCGAGGAACAACACACCAGTCCCCACGAATGATTTCAGAAGCTATGAGATGCTGCCGTCAGGAACGTATGGTAAACAGCGTGAGATGCCAACCATGAGTACAGCCTGTGGTACGGTTGCGTCGCCGTGACCACTAACGGATGCTCCCCGTCGCCTGGACCGAGAACGCTGGCGCTCAGTCGACTTGAGCAAGGGCTGCGTCTCGCTGACAGTGTGAGCAG
>JBBPTB010000509.1:0-19157 GCA_038093875.1 Boletus tylopilopsis | reverse complement strand
AGGCTGGTGATGAGATCAATGGACAGCTGTTGGAAGGGGCAGGTCGCGACGGAGGCGAGGGAAGCGACAGCGGAGGCGGTGGAGGAGGAGGAAGAGTTCTTTTGTAAGAATTTCTTATTTATGTTTACCGCGTTGAAGCGCTTTGGGTGGGGAATCGCAAACGGGGAGTGGGCGGGAGGGGCAGAGGGGGCAGGAGGGGCGTGATCCGGGTAGGGCTGTTCCGGATTCAGTGCCGAGGATTGTGCACGAGCGTGCAAAGGTTCCCCAGGACCGTCTCGCTCTGGTTTGTCGGAATTAGCCATAAACGCGCCCAGAGACGCTGATCGACGACTACGAGCGTGTCAGCGACGAGGAACGAGCTGGCGAGTCTCCCCAAGCTCACGTTGTGCACGAGATTTGGGTTGTGCTGAACGAGACTCTGTCGTGCTCGCTGCAGCAGACGAAATGGCACACACTCCTTTTTCGGTCATTTGACTACTACTACATCGAACTAATCTCCTCCTCCTTCCTCCGCAATCGTAATACATCCCCTTCCAACGCTACGTTCGCCATCTCAATTTGCAGCACGCTCGATAGTAGCTCAGTCCACCGTGTCTCCAGCGTCGTCAGCTGCGCACCATATCGTGTCTACAACCCATATATCTCAGTCACAAGTCTCCACAAAATAAAAATAAAAATTCCGTATGTCATTACCTGCGAGTTCTTGCGCTCTCTGTTCAGCTCCGTCGTAAGCTGCTTCAATTCTTCGAGCGCACTCTCTGATTGCTTTGCTGTCTCCTCCAGCAAGTAGTTGTTTATGCGCCATGCATTCTGCCCATATGTTTGCAAGAGCGTAATGTTGGTGTGCCTAACGATGCCAGATGAATCCATGCCTGCCATCCCGTTCCAGGACAAACCGTAAGTGCTGGTGCTCGAGTTGGGCATGTGCATTTCGAATGGCTTCCCGCCATTCCTCGTCCGTTCCCGGTGACGACGTTGGTGCTGGCAATTGGTACCTCACTGTATCCAGTGGTACCAGGGGCTGGTGGGTCTCGACGCGCGCGATTTCTGCAGCTAACAGGAGATTATTCTACATCGTGTGTGAGTTTCACGAGGCTGCAAAAGGGTTTTCTATACCGACCTTGAATAACTCGAGTGGTGGTGGGACCAGAGGGTGCATCGTTTGGGGCGGTTTCGACTCGCGCGCGAGCTCCTTGTCGACCTTTTCTTTGAGGATGGGGTACAACTCGAGGTCATTGTCGTAGTACGGGAGCGAATCGAATACCGCTGTCGCGTCGTAGGCCATGGCAAAGTTGTGTTGCTACAATTTCCTACTCCGACCGACTTGTCCAGTTGACTTGCAATGTCGTCGTTGCGCACCCTCGGCCTCCTCGCCCGACGTTTGCCCGCCAGCCCGATCTTGAGACGGCGCATCCAGTCCTCCTCCTCCTCCAGAGGTGCGCATTTTTCTCTTGTTCATGACCTGTGCTCATCCTTGCCCTAGCTTCAGTCTCTCCGTTCACCGAACCCACTTCTCCCAACCCAACAGCGACAAAGTATGCACGGACTACAGAGTCACTGCACTCTTACGGCTCCTATTTGACTCAGTGTCTCCCAAAATTCATCCAACAGTTTTCAGTCCTCAAGGACGAGCTTATTCTTCACGTCGCACCTTCGGCAATTGTGCCTGTTCTCACCTTCTTGCGAGATCATTCCCAATGCCAATTCAAGAGTGTGGTGGATATCACCGCAGTAGACTTCCCTGAGAGAGAGAAGCGCTTCGAGGTCGTATACAACTTGCTCAGCGTCAAACACGCCGGTAGAATTCGGGTAAAGACGTACGCGGGGGAAGCAGACCCTGTTCCGAGCGTTGTCTCCGTCTTCCATGGTGCTGACTGGTACGAGAGAGAGGTATGGGACATGTTTGGCGTCTTCTTTTCCGGTCACCCAGATCTGTACGTATGTCTTCCTCGCCGTCTCGGTCGTTGCTCATGCAATTCCTAGACGTCGCATATTGACGGATTATGGTCAGTGTAACATATCAGCTTTCTGTCTCATGCCTGAATTATCCCTGCAGGCTTCGAAGGACACCCTTTGCGCAAAGATTTCCCTTTGACAGTAGGTCGTATCACCGTCTCATAAATGCTGAGTTCAGGACCTTGCCCAGGGTTACACCGAAGTCCGCTATGACGAAGAGCGGAAGCGCGTGGTCTATGAGCCACTGCAGCTGACCCAGGCTTTCCGGTAATTCTTCTCCACCGTACTTCGGTTTTGTTCACTCCATCCTTGCTCAGGAACTTCGAATCACTCTCACCTTGGCAGCAAGTTGGAGCTGGCACTGAGCCTATTAAACCCGTGGACCTTAAACCAGTTCCTCCTCCAAAACCAGAGGAATCGCCGAAGAAGTAAAGGAACCACCCTATCCATAGCGTCTGTTAGGTTATTGATACACTAGCTGATACATGCGTAGGCGGTGTGTGCTACTTGTGTGCAGATTGTTCCGGTGCATCGCCCAAGGCTCCTCATGTCTTTTCCTCGTTGGAGTTAGACACGTTGTCATCCGTCTGGGCAACTTTTTTCTCCCAGCTCATCCTGGCTGCGAGATAGTCCTGTCCAAGAACCTCTACTCCGACTCGTAATGACTCCGCGACAAGGTCTTCCACCCAGTCATACTGATCCCAGATTTCCAGCCAGCCAACAGGGATTGCCTGCGTCACCGTAGTACAAACGAGCTTGTGCCCGGGATCAGCCAAGTGTAAGATGAATTGCAGATACGTATTTGCCGTATCAGAAGGTGCTTGTGCAAGCTGAGGAAGAGAATATGACTGCGTGAATGCCTGGATTCGAAGATAAACTGAGGAGTGAACAACGGGGTTATCGGCTGATGACACTCTTCTGGAGACCTTGGGTTGACTCTTGATCAATTCATCCAGGTTTGCCTACCGAAGTCGTTCAGAAGAGAAGCTAGTCGGGATGTTCGTACATTACCTGAGCAAGCTTCAGCGCGGCTTCGTAGCCATCAACAACATTAAGTTCTCGGACCGAGTTTGGAGAGTCCTTGGGTCTGGACTCTTCACCGCGGTTGACAATGAGCTCACCACCTTCGACTTGCTCCATGATCTTTGGAGCGGGTTAAGAAGTGGGAATGGACAAAGGATATAACCTACTCGCGCGAGTGAGCGATACACGAGGGTTTCGATACCGTCATATCCTTGCATGTCATGGCTGAGCCAGACTTGTATGACCTCGTGCTCCGAGATCGGGGGAGCAACGACATTCAGTATATCGCTGAGGGTGGATAATCCAACTCGCTTAAAGTCCTGGCCTAATGTTCATTAGAAAGCATTACAACTTGCCAGCCTCTTGTCATACCAAATTTATCCAGTTGTGCCGTCTTCGCATACTCAATGACACCTTCTCCCCATTTGCTAACTTGTTCATTCTTTGGCAGGTTCTTCACTTGTTCATCGACGACAGATATGGCTTGTTGATATGCAGCGGATGCACTGGTCCATACGCTTGTCCATCCCCACCCCCCTGACGAACCGGGAGGGGCAGTGGCTGCGGCTTCAGGTTTGGTGGATGATGCCCCAGAGGTCGACTCTGGTTTCCCGGACAACGAAGAGGTGGAGGACGAAGGATGCACACCTACTCTGATTCGCTCAGTGCCTTTGCGAAGGGAGGGCGTTCCGGCGCGCGAGATCGGACGATCAATAGGCGGCGCTGTTAAGCGGGTAGGCTCTGAGCTTTTCTGGGTAATTTCGTCGATGAAAGCGAGGACTTCAGCGGGATCGCCTTCATTGCTTGTATTCACATTTTGGTGATGGGTGGGTGGATCAGAAGAGGGCTGGAGGTTGTCGAGGTCGTCAAGGAATTGGAGGGCCTCCTCCTGCTTGGACTTTGCTTTGGATGTCATGTTGTAATGGTTTCAAGTTGCTCGTCTCAGCGTCAATTGGCGCGTGTGCGCGTCAGCAGATCACGTGTCAGCCAATTACTTGGATCGCGCTCTCGACTCGATTCCTCTGTCCACCCATTCAAACACATTCCGAGAACATGCCGAAAAGAAAAAAGGTAGAAGAGCAAGAGGTATACCACGTCGGTACGGTCATTTTCTGCATACAGACTGTTCCGTCGCTTGAAAGGATTTCCAGAGGTCATCACCAAAGCACGCGTCAGTGAGGACAGTGAATGGGTGGAGTAGCTCATCCTAATCATGTTCTCCGATGTTGATCCATTCATTATTCAGGAATACTTCGTAAAGGTAACCACTACTTGTTCACCGAAAGCCAAGGTTCTCAATCACACAGTGGGCGGGTTATGGATCCGAATCGGACAGGTGGGTGTATCATAACATGCGCCTCTTTGTCACGCTCAGTGTTTAGTTGGGAGCCCACGGAGAACGTGAAGCAATGCGATCGACTGCTGGCCAGCTTTTGGAAACATGTCGGCACGGATGACAACGACTATAAACCCGGTTATGAAGTCTCAGCTCAAGAAGACTGGATCAGTCCGTTGTTCATTACAAAACTTGTGCCATATTCTCAATCATTCATAGACAAGGAGAAACGGTATTTCCAACAAAATTTCGTCAAGCCGTCGAAACGAAAGTCAGAAAAGGTGTCAAAGAAGGATCAACAGGTCAGGAAAACATCAACATGAGATCCATGAATTAAATGGGTTTATAGGAGAGGGAAAGATCGAAGTCGAGTACACCGCCTATATCGGACAGTACCTCGGACGACTCGTCGAGTCCAGATGAAGAGCCTGCTGCCAAAACACCTCCAAGGAAGCACCACAGGAAGGCACGCGTTGTCGACACAGAAGTATATTCCTTTCGCCTTCGTCTCGACGTTTGCTGATTCTGGTAGTCCGAGTTTGAATCGGATGGTCACTCACGCAAAGTAGCTAAGACTGCACCCCGTTCGAAAATCATCCTGCATTCGACAAAGGAAACCCCAAAGGTGGCTCGAGTTTTTTTATTTTCTTGTACTGTGTTCATATCGAAAAGGTCCCCGACCAAGTCAAACGACACGAATTGATGGTGGCAAGTGGGAATGCAGTATCTATGGCACCACCGAGGGTTACCGCCACACGCACTCATCAGGACCAACGGGCCAATCCTTTAGTCAAGTCCATGAGTCTGCCCTCCGAGAGCATTGAGGCTGCGAGTTCCCTCTCCACTAAACAGCGCATTGCTGCTGGAATACTGCCGCCTCCTACTGGCCCCAAGCCTCTTCCACATATACCTAAGAAGCCGCTCCCAGCACTCTCATTTAAGAAGAACAAACCAACCATCCCCCCCACTGCTCAAACAAAGGACACGACAATTTCAAACGCACCCGCTGCAGCACCTGCATCACCCGTGGCTCAGACCATAACTGTTATCAGTGATGCAGATGTAGTTGCTACACCTCAGCCAATGGATATTGATCCGTCTGTTGACCTCTGGGGTTCCATTTCGGATGATGGTGGTCCACCAGGTGGAAGGTGTGTGGCTCAGGGAGTGAAAAATCCACGTGATATCTGACTGCACCACAGTCCCGAAATCTTCACAGCCCCAACCCCACGCAAGTCTCAGCAAGAAATTAATGCAGATAACTTCCTGCAGACAGTGCCTATTCCTGTGTAAGCTTTGAGTTACTCGTTCCTTTACTGAACTGAATGTTTGCGTGAACACAGGGAAATGGAAGCAAGGCTGGAGCAGCCTGAGCAATCAACTATAAAGTCGACTAAGATACTAGCCATACCGAAGTATGTCGCGTTGTTAATCAATATTTGACGCTAACCTTCCTTCAGGATACCCAAGAAGTGGAAATGGTCTGGCGATTTATTCATTGACACCTCTGAAAACAAAGCAGAGTTGCTTTGTGCTGTCACCATTGCAGATCCGAGTGGAACAAGCAACACCTCCCATATTAATCTCCTGTTGTCACCAGCGGACTCGCTTCGGATCTTGAGGCTGTATCCACTCGTTGACCTGTCACCCCTCCTTCGAGCCTGTGGGAAACCTCAATACTTTGGCACACTCGAGTCAAGTGAGCCAACTGAAGAAATGATCATTCATGGCTTGGCACACCACTTGACGAGTGAAGGACTGGTTGGCTGCCTGTTTTTTTTGTTCAGCATTCCATTGACTTAGCTTCATAGGCTGCAGCAATTCCATTGCTGTTTGATGGTACTGAAGTAGCTGTCCTCATTCTCTTTCCAGAAGCTCAACAGAAGATGACCAAAGTCTTACAAGTGTCAGAGCAACTATCTGGGAGCTCTTTTCTTGTTGTGTTGTTGCCATTTTTAGTGACAGCCATAACATCTGCCAATGTTGCTGGCCAGAGGCCAATTGAGGCTGTTATAAAGGCTTCATTCCATACCCAGGATATGTTGGTGCCTCCAGAGCCTCCTCAAGAGGCTCTGCTGTATCAGGCAATGGCCCTGCTATGTTTTCCAAAGGCACTCCTGGATTTCCTCAACAGCTCTTCCACAAGATCATACTGCATCTGGCCCTCACTTGACCAAACATTGCTGGGGTTGGATACAGTCATGCTTCAGTATGTCCTCAAATCAACGAAGGCTGTTTTATCCAGGGTTGAAGAGGATCCACGAGTTGTTTTTGTGTCCAATCAGCATTTGGAGAAGCTCTACACTATGCCAACTCTGGTCACCAAGCTGGCCAGCTCTCCTGAAACCCAGTTTTGGACATATGGCTCCTTTGCAAACATGACCTGTCAGAGTTGGAAGCTTCAAGAAATCTATCCACTAGGTAAGAGAGCTGGTTGGCTTGTTTGTCATGCATCTAAATAATATCTAGGTGGTGTTGTAACCTTCACTTCTTCTGCACTTGCAGAAGATTATGTGGATTGCTATCAGTTGATGTCCCAGATTATAGAGCATCCACTCTGGGACTGTTACCTTCTTCCTGAAGTTTTGGCTGTAAGTCACCAAATGTGCAGTGATGGAGGCCTGGGTTCTTCTAGGTAAGCCTAAATCCCAATGTTGAGGATGTTTGTTCAGTTTCCTGTAGCAAATCATTCCTGGGCCCCATTTTGGACTTTATTGATCTTGGATTGATCTCTGTAACTAGAATGCCTAAACTGGGTCACTCCAACCAAATGGCTTGGCTCTCCCAAGCCATTAGCCATCCTGACGCCAGTGGACAAGAGTTGTTGGAGGTCTATCTTGGAGTCCTTAGAAGCCACCCTGCAACCTTGGACATGACAGCTGAACAACTCATCAGTTTCACCAATGATGAAATTACCAAGGATCTCCAGAGTGCCCGGGTCCAACCAGCTTTCATGGAGAACTATAGGAGATTCATAGTCATCAGAGCTGCCTCTGAGGAAAGCATACCATCCAATAAAGATGGAGTGGGTCTTTCCTTATTTGAAATAAGTTTTGTGATCTTGAATTGATTGTGTTTCAGCTTGAATGGTCTTCAATCTCCAAGTTTAGCTTCAAGGATGACTATTTTCAGTGATTACTTTATTGTCATAGCATATCCCTAGTTGCCATCCACGAGTTTCAGAAGTTGCTGTCTGTATCGAGATGAAGCAATTGTTTGAAGCAAGCAGTAAATTAGTTCCATGTGATTAGTACCAGCTCCGGTGTTGGCGCATCATGGTTGACTAATTTTGAACTTGTTCTTCTTTGCTCATGCCCAGCCTCGACGCTCTGTTGCTCGACCCTGCTCTCCACGATTACCTTGCAATCATCAAAGGGGCAAGAAATGGGTTCGTCTATGGGATCAAAGTCAGATTCCCTCACGCCCTCATAATGGCTATACTTTTCGGACGTGGAGAGTACGTCTGTCCCGCAGCACACATCAATAATCTACTAAACCTTGCGAATTAGCTGGAAGACGCGCTGTCGCGTTATTTACCAGGCAACCAAGCAACATGCCCTCAATCTAGCAAAGTTTGTCTCGTTGTACAAGATTCTACTGTTGCTGCAGAAGAAGGCAAACGGAGGGAAGGAACGCAGTGCAGACACGCTCATCGCTGGAACGATCGGAGGGTACATCGTGTTCGGGGACAGAACAGCGGTGAATGAGCAGGTATGCTTCGTATTTTACTTGCGTTGTCGTGCTCAGTTTTTATTCAAGATCGTGCTATACGTGGTCTCGAGGGTGGTTGCATCATTCTTACCCCGCGCAGGGCTACCTTATTCAAAGGCACCGTTGCCAGATGGATCGGCCCTGGCTCGTCCCATCCCGCCGAATCCCAGGTATTTTTCCTTGTTTGCGGCGTTGGCGTGGGGGGCCGTCATGTGGTTGTTCAAAAATCGTGGCGAGACTATACAGCCCGGCATGTTCAATTCCATGACCTACTTATACCGTGACTCGGAAGTTTGGGACAACTTACGGACACTCCTTTGGCATAACAAGTAATTTTACAAGGTATATGTTTATCTCGCGCTGTGATCACCGACGCTGAATATCCCTATTTGTAGCCGGAACACACCACATCCGTCGTTCCTTAGTTACCCTCGTGTCGCGGTGGCAGATAGTCAATAGTTCTTGGAACTCGGTTGCACTTGTACTACCGGTGAATGTTTCGTGAGCAAGTGTTTTGTGATGACGGTCATGAATAGTTTACCCCGAGCATCTCGATCGCCGCCGAACAAGCCCTGCGACATGTTTTGCACGAGTCGAAACGTTTCAAAAGCGCGCTCATTTCGGCCGCTAGGTCGGTGGCTGATAGACTATGAGCAATTTCTCAGCTGCCGTCATAGACAACGTACCTGCTTCAAGTTGCGTGGCGAGTAGCATCCGAGCTTCATGCCAGGCTCGCGTAGTGGCTTCTTGGTGAGCGACACACACACCGTACCCGAAAGGGAATATATCCTCTTGCAAGAGAATGGTTTTCAGCTGCTGTATCCTATGACTGTGCAACCGGACAAGATTGTGGTATGCGGAGACGGGGACGAGCGCGATTTGATCCTCGGAGTATGTGGCAAGTGGTGGATGCAGGAGATATGCGGTCGCTTCGGCCGCAACATCATCGATGCGGTTTCTCGTGGCATAAGCGTAGACTTCGAGGGGATGAATGAAAGCGGTGGCAAATAGATGTGAGTGAATCGCTCGCCGAAGAGGGTCTGAGAGGCTGTATTTATCAGCCAATTGGAACATGTCTGGGAGTAGTGGAAACGGAATAAGAGCGCCTTGGTATGGTGAAACGGGCTTTCCCATCCGACGTGTCTGGCGAGCGGACGGGGAAAGAGAGGGCGGGGTGGGTGGAAAGTGCAATAGACTGAGTAGGAGACGCAATGTTGCAGCGGATTCAGCCAACTCTAGGACCTGGTTGATATCCTGGACCCCATCTGTGTTGACGAAGCTATAATATTCCTGATCACAGCACGCAAACATGTCCTCTGTGATGATACAATATCCTAGCGTCAGTTACATCTTTGAGAAGCAGGGATTCGGTAAACGAACGGAAGACTTCGGATGTTTCGAGTGCGCTTTTGTACACGTTGAATTCTTCTTGGTCAGGAATCGACCTTACTCGCAGGTCCGGCGGGTGGGGTGCATAGGAGCGGAAGTCATCAAACATGGTAACTGATGACCTCAAGCTGGATTGGCTACCATCTTTATATTCGGCATCCTGGGGGAAACCAGGTTCAAGGTACGTATGAACGACGTGGCCACGCAGCAGACCGCAGCCCAACGAGTCATTTCTGAAAACGGAATGTGATGAGCGTGTAGACGGGTGTTCCATGCGTTGCAAAATACATCGTAGACCTAAATCACGTATGACACAGCGTATGATGTGATGGGTGTGGTTAGAAGGAGACATCAGCCAGAAAAATCGAATAGAAAAACAAAGAGACAGAAGAGAGAGAATGGGATGCATGCCCAGAAGCGAGTGGATCATGAAGAGCAAGAGACGATGGAGGTATCATCGAAGAGAGAGGTAAAGGAGACTGAAATCTAAATACCGAAAGCCCCAGAGAATATCCATCACATCACTACACACTTGGGCCTCTTAGAGTCCTTGGACTGCTTATCGCCCTGCTTGCCATTGTTTCCGCCACCCTCCATTCGTTTTGTCTGTCGCAGCGCACGAACGAGATTCGTAAAAAGCAGTTCGACGTTGTACGCGGTCCTCGCGGAAGTCTCCATGAACTCGCATCCAAACGTTCTCGCAAGAGCGATACCCTCCTCACGTGATACTTCGCGCTCGTAAGTCTTGTCGCACTTGTTGCCCACCAACATGAAAATTGGCTTTTGACGCTTTACTCTAAGCATCGACTGTCGGAAGACTTCGAGTCGTTCAAACGTCGAGCGTGAAGCGATCGAGTACACAAGTATAAAGCCATGACCCTCGCTACAGGGAGCTGAGCAGTGATCCAGCGAGGCAGTGTGAGATACTAACCGTACCCATTGGTCTCTAAGGGTGGCGTACTCCTCTGACGTATTGGTAAGAATGGGTGTTTCAGCCACAAAGGGATGGCGTACCTTGTCCAGCGGTGTCGATGACCTCTACAAAGCACATCTTGTTGTCTACGATGAGCTGTTTCCTATAAGCGTCTTCTATTGTAGGGTCGTACGTCTGGACGGAACAAGATCAAAGAAGGTACTGAGCGGGTGTGCGGAATCATACCTCTGTTATGAAAAGTGAGGCGATGCGTCAGGCACAATATCAGAAATCGTCACTCACCAACGAAGCAGTTTAAGGTGAACTGAGGGAGATCAGCATGAGTGTCAGGGCAGGGGTAAATGACTTACTTGGACGGCCAAGGCGGTTTTGCCGACACCACCATCACCCAAGACGGCTACTCGCCAACTGTCCATAAGATAGGATCTTTGCAGGAGAGAAAGGAATATGTGTAAGATTGAAAAGATGGAGAGTGGGTTGAGGGGAGGCTGGTGGGAGGGCTGAGTGAGTGACATTGAGAAGGTTGGGGAAGAGATACAAACCTTGTATTTGTCAATGGAAAGGATGGGGATCGCGGAGGAGAAAAGAAAGGGGATAGGAAAGAATATGTCGTGCAAAATCGTGCAAAGTCGTAAAAATGAAGGCACGAAGAACGGCCCAGTACCGAGCAGTGGGAGGAGGAGAGAAAGAGACGGCGCTGATGAAAGTCTTTGATGCTCCTTGGAAGCGTCGTATTTCTATTCTGCACTGGCCCTGCAAACGTTTTGCTGATGGCACGGATTAAACACAACAAAATTCATACTTTTGGTCCCAATCTTGCCCATATTTAGATTCAGAGCCAATCCCCGCCTCGGCAATCCCCGACCACAACTACACCTCCCCTCCGCGGACAGAACATCGACCTTTTGGTCAGACGCTTGCTGATGATAGCGGACCTGTGCATATCGCCTCTTTCCATAGTCACTAGCTGCAGATCATGGGGCACGCACTCATCCGTACGTAAGAGAAAAACAACGCTTCCATCTCAGGTGCTACAAAAATCTGCGACGTCCGATTAATTGGTGCGCTAACCGATGGTATTTATCCGTCGCAGAGTACTCCCGATTCTTCATTCCAGACATGACTTCCAGTGCTTATTGCCACCGGATCGAGGGGCAAATAACGAGTATAACATTCGGATCCAGAGTTTCATCAAGGGTTTGGAAAGATCAATCTATATATGTGCTTCATCGTACCGGGAAAGAACCAGAGAACGAAGTGATGAATACGAGCTTTATGCAACGTCCGACGCGTTCGAGCTGTAAAGTTAAGTTCATAACACGCCTTTGCCTCGTTTTCGCTTGCTTAATGCAAGGGGAAAAAAAACGGCAACTCTTGGGACAGATCATACCACGACTATCGCATATCGATGTCGTTCACTGTCGAGGCTGAATACGGATTCTGACCGCGACAGTGAACGAGCAACAAGGGCATGACCCGAGTACCCTGCGTACCTGACCCTCTTACTATTATGCGATCCGCGCGGTGGCCCGCGTGTTACAACCGGCAACATTTGCCTTATGATCCGAAACCAGCCAGGTATGTGTCCGTGAACAACGTGCGATTACTGTCAACATTGATCATTCGACGGGCAACGAAACAAAATGGATCGATCACTGGTCTGAGTCACAGGGACTTGTCAATGTTTTAACACGATCTTATTGATTCAGGAGCGCTGGGCATGCCTCTGGTAGGATCAAGATACTTTGACTCAGGTTCGGAACAACCGGATAAAGATAAGCAGTTAATGTCCGAGTAGCTGCACCCATCCCGCTACTCTGTAAGAGATCGACGGACACACGTGCTCACCCTGAATCCAAGCTGCCACCGCGTTGGTACCATGTGAGTCGTCGCTCTCGACTCATAGAACAGTTTCGACAAGGGCGAAAGGAAAGTGACAGGACGAGTGATCAGCCAAGTCTATATTCACAAGTACAAGGTGAAAATGGGAGATGGGTGGCTCAGAAACAATACTGGAACATGCTACCTGTATACTGTAGAGACAAGGGAACGGCATATGATAAACATTGAATAAGAAACACCCAAGGGCGGCCCTCGTAGGGAAGCGGTGCGCGGCCTCGTGACGAAGGATGGAAATTTCAGTCTTGTCGACTGAGTTCGCCTTGTGTCAAGTCAAGGATGAAGGTGGTCTTGAAATTCTGAGGGGGCTCGATGAGTTTGACTGGCTTCACGGAGGTGAATTGTGATGGGGAGGCAAAGGGCCGGATTGGGCGAGATGGAGGGAAGTGGGGGTTGCGCCGTGGCACTGGTCTTTGGGGAGGGGTGACGGGGTTGTGGTTAGGACCAGCCAGAGGTGAGGGGACGTATTGGGAAGCAGGACTGAGCGGGGCATGCATTGCGAGGGATGCTGAAACGAGGGTTAAGCCAAAGGCAAAGGACTCGAGAGGGATGCGATACTGACCCATTCGAAAGTACTAGAGGACAAGGACCGTGATGACGCTAGTCTCAGACTGTACGTCGTTTGGGTGGTTTTATACGCTAAAAATCCGCTGGGGGGGGAAAAAGTAGAAATGAGAAGCGGGTTTATACATACCTTTGGGGTTCGGCAGTTTAGCAAAACAATAACAACCACAAACAAGATCAACGATGGCGATGCATCACCGCATCTCTGGGCTGTGTGACACACGTATTTGGATAATACACACCATGATATATACCGAGCAGTATCTGCTCTCGCGAGAGAGAGAAAGTGTTAGATGCAATCCGAACGAGTAATTAAATCGTGAACAAGGACAATACGAAAGAAAGAAGAAGAAAGAAATGAAATCGTCAAGTTTCAACTAAATTAGTCTCTTGGTAGGTTGTAAAAGATATCATTGATGGGATGGGACACTTCAGGTAACCGCTGGCGTCAGGTCGGGAAACCCTTATTGCGCAGCCTGCGACCGCGCCCCCATGGTGGCCGATTTGACATGTATGCCCAATTAGGATCAGGACTGTCGTGATGCGTTGTGAGTGAAGACGAGGTGCTTGAATATGTGCGGATAATAGGTTGTCAAGGTCTGCTCTGGCAGCGAGACCGTCATCGCAGGCTGACGTGTCGTTGATAGTGCAGGAGGGTGTGCTTCGTTGTGGCCGCGAGCAGAAGCAGCGACTATTGAACATCGACGAGGAGATTGCGTTCTAGAATATATTTTCCCTCTTTGTATTTCTGGGATGCTTCATATGCTCGATCCTACGCGCGTGAGTATGGATGAGAATGCTTGGGACGATAACGGGCAAATACACACGTATTTCCATCCTAGGATGGTGGCGCACTTGACACAGTAAATGTCCCGAACGGTGTGATTGCCTGTCGTCATCTGGCGGTCGTTGGGTTCCCCTTCGACGACATTGACGCTACCTAGTAGTTTGAGCTATTTTTCCAAACGCGGTGATGGTGCACTCACACCCCTTCGAAGAGATAGGCGCGCCCATGCTGGCCATTGAACGCCTTTAGGTATCAGTGTCATTAGCGCCAAGGACCGGGGGGGATAGTCAAAAAGACTCACTCGAGATATCATCGAGTGAATAGTGGCGAGATGAGTCTTGCACTTGGAACAGCCGTAAATGCGTTCGCCGGCGAGATAACGACGGTATTTCATACCCATGTCGGGTTGAAACGCAGACGCTGGTCGAGTGGATGTAGAATAAGATATCGCTGGATGAGTGAGAGTGCTTTATACAAGGGGACGTGTGAAGGAAAGCGGTGGAGATGCAGGAAGAGGAGAGTCAAGGTGTCGCCACTCAAGTGAAGAATCCCCTTTACGGTCCGGGTCTAGATTTCCCACCTTCCATCATATCATAGTGCTATCGATTGCATGATCCCTAGTACTACCCAGCACAAGACCCGCCATAGTCTACTGGTTGAAACCGATTCTCTATTACTGGGGTAGCTGTACACTTGACGACGACCCCCGGAGACCACACAGCGGTGGTAGGTGTCTGTCCTCGCAACCATTGGTGACAAAGGTTCCCCACTGGCAGTTAGCCAACATAGGCGACATTAATGTCTCAAGGTTAGTCTTTACCCTTGATTCGACTCGCTTTTCTGAGTCTTCTCTTCCAGAAAAACAAGACAAGATCACTCCCCTCTTGTCCCGTGCACTTCATCGCATCCGCACGACTCCTCCCCGCATCATTGCTTCCCCTGCAACTCGTGAGTTTGTGTCCACTTTCCGCGATCCTACTTACTTTTATGTCTTCCAGAGCCTCGTCGTGCCGCCGTAGCCATCATCATTCGCATCGTTCCCTCCCCAAGCACTCCTCCGCCTCCCGCCGATGCACCCATCCCCACCCTTGGCCAATTTTTCGAGCTCGATTGGGTCAAGGACCCTGCTGCCCGCCCAGAATTACTTTTCTTGCAGAGAGATGGCCCTTCTTCCTCAGATGGTTTAAAGTTCGGCTTATCAGGCGAAAGCAGCACACACCGTACTAGCAACATCGAGGCACACCTTGCTTTTCCAGGAGGGAGAATGGAGGAAGGGGACGAAGGCGGTCACTACACAGGTTCGTCTTCCCGTGTTTAAAATCAGCCGCGTCGTCCCCGTCGCCTGAACATCACAACGTCTAGCCATGCGGCAAACATGGGAGGAGATTGGTTTGGATCTTGCCGAGCGCGACTTTACATGTGTTGGACAGCTCGATGATCGGGAAATCACCACTTCCCTGGGGAAGCGATTGCTGATGATACTTTCCCCCTTTGTATTCTTGCAGCTCACCCCCCGTGCACTGTCAACGGAGCCCGCCGAGGGTACCAGTATCCATTGGATACCTCTTGAAACACTCACCAGCATTGTATTACCGGAAAAGGTCGGACGCGTCCATTCAAGAGGGAAGTGGTCAAATGTAACGGTAGATGCCGCTTCCAGGCTGACGCCACGTCATGCTGCCGTCCTAAAACTTTTGGTTCGCGTCCTCATTGGGAGTATGCAGTTCCCTGCTATTCTCGTGAATATACCAGACTCCGATCTTCCTCGTTCCGTCGGGTCCCCTCCCCTTCCGACTAGCGCCTCTTACCCCGCGTTGACACAAGATGTGCTCGAAAAAGGGATTGCATCCGACAAGGTGACCCCAGAAATGCGAAAGATGTCGTCCAGCCAGCGTCAGTTCAAGTTATGGGGCCTTTCCCTTGGCATGACATTGGACCTCATGGCGAACATGGTCGAACAACCGCATCCCACTGGGCAGCATTCCCTACAATTACCCTTCCGACCTGTCGGTGGCGAAGGTATGCGTGTCGATGCCGTCGCCCCGAGCCTTGCCAGCGTGTTTCCCCGATTCTCGTATCCTGACGTCAACTTTTGGATCTGGTGAGTGCTTTCTTTCCGCCTGGCACTTTGCTCATAACCGCCACAAGGGTGTTTGGAAAGCGCTATCGTGAAGTCATGCGCGGTTGGGAGGCGAGCATTCGCGAGGACGGGTCGAATGACCGACGGCAAGCATCTTCTCTTCCATGATTCTGCAATTATTGACTACTTCACATAGCCTTAACTGGTCTGGAACAGCTCTGAGCAACTTTTACGCTGCGGTGCGCAAGGCGCTTGTCGTTGTCATCGTTCTTCGAGCCATAGGCGTTCTTTGTGGCCTTCTATTCGCTGGATGGTGGATTTTGACCTGAGTATTATTTTGGTTTATTCTTTCAAAGACTTTGAACCCTCATATATTGGGCACCAAATTCACATAATTATGTTCAAATTCATATATACATGCGTCTGTCAACCCTGTGCGAGTCAGAGTTTCCTCTTAACTGTTAACCCAAGGGTAAACCGCAAACTTCGCAGTCATGCCCTCCATGGTCATTTTCAAAGGTGCAATGAGGACAGATCCTGATTCGAGAACTGCCACTTCGACTCTGAGCAGCCTCCTCCGCAGCAATCTGATCAAAGATGTCTTGAGGAATTTCGTCGTGCCTCGAATCCACATCTGTTGGAGCTGATGATGTCGGGAGGGCAGCTGTCGAGAATGTCGCTGTATCAAACATGATATCGTGTTATAGAAGCACTCACGGGCACTTTCACGGGCAAACGTAACGAGAGTCTGCCATCCGTCTGTCTTCATGAAAGCTTCTGACACGGAAGGATCTTCTAGCAATTGCGATGAAGTGGCCGTCCGCATAAGAATTTTCATATCGTCCTGAGAAAGTGAAGTCAACTGAGAGCTGGTCGGTGTGGTCGGAAAACATACTGGTGACAGTAGTTGTGTAGTCTCAAGGAATGCAATCAAATGCCAGTCGCTAAGCCATTTCGCAACCTCGAGACGTTTAACCCCGTTGCGTATGTCCTCAGGAGACAATGTCCCCAGGCGGTTGAGCGAGCTGAGGATACTCTGAATTTGTTGGTCTTCGAGTCCAGGACGATTTTCAATGGCGAACTCTGTCGATTGGAACATTGGATTGGGTGTCTGGGGAAAACCATGGGTGACCTGTCAAACGTTACATGATTTGTAGGACGACAACTCAATGCAACGTAGCGCCTACATTAACGAGAAGATACTCCACTGGGAAACAGGGCTTCGCGCTTTTCTTGACCTCAAGACCATACTCATTCTTGTATCGGTAGAACACGTCGGGAACGTATCGTGCCGAATTTTGGCTACGATCCTCCTCCTTGACTCGGACGATGCCAGGTTCTACACTAGGTTCAATCATGTCCGCCGCGACCATGGCACAGGCTTGCTCTGAGATTTGCCAGGCGGAGATGTCGACCTGGCCGTCTTCTGTCGCAGTAAGAATGGCCGTGATCATGCGCGAACCGAAGGAACCACTCGAAGACGATCGCGATGGTGTGGGATTTGCGTTTTGAATTGTGGCAGAAAAGATAGCCTCGAGAGAAGAAACAAAATACGATTGCGCGTGTCGCTTATAGACATTCTTGGTTCGATCGTCTGGGGTTGGGTCAAGATCTGTAAAAATATATCCAACGATCGACAGGGGGGTCGACGCTGATTTGGCTAGTTCCCTGATACGTTGTTCGTCTTCCCATGGAAGGCCCAAAGTCAGGCCATCAAGCTCGCCCTCTTGGGGAGGTTCATAAATAGCCTCTACCACGGCTTTAATACCCATGGGCACTTCGCTATAAGGTTCGTAACGTCCTATGAGCCAGCCAAAACGCTGAAGACCGGTTGCTCTCCAGGCCTGTAGAAATCGTTCCACGATAATTTGGGTTGCAAATTCCAAGTGGTCTACCATTCGGAACGACTGAGATTGTAAAGTGATCGCAGAGGGCTGACAGGCGGTACAAATCCCTGATGGCCACGATGGGTGATTACCTGACGGACAAGGTACCTTGACTTTGTATGATGTTGGAGATAGCGGGGGAAGGGCCTGAGCGGCAGCAGAGGAAGACTTTGGAGAGAGCTTGCGAAGATGTGCATGGTACGACAGATGCTTTATGCTGTGTTCAGTCTGATAGGCCGCGTCATATGGTTCCAAGGGCATGCAGTAATCACACATGCCGTTCGATGCGTGTTTGCAGAAGCGCGGGTCACGGGTACGGGGAATCTTTCCATTTCTTGACCGCCAATAGGTGTCGACTGGATCCTCTTGCACGGTTTCCCATGAGTTGATTTGCTTTGAGGGGTGCGTGTAATTGTTTGGAATGGCGGGCGAGGCATCTTGTTGAGGCACGTCCTGATAATTGACAAAGATAAGGTCGCCGTGTCTGAAGCCGTGATAAGCCAAGTGGCGAGCGGGGTGAGAGGCACGCACTTCAAACCAAGTGACTGCAAATTTCGGCCGGCAAGGCGCGTGACGGGTGTCTCGTTACCTCGTGGTTTATTTGAGACTGTGATTGAAGCAGGATCGACGTTCTTGCTGGCCGTCTCAATGATCTGGAGGGGGGTTAACTGGAGAGGCGAGGACGAGGAGCGAAAGTACCTTTTCGACGAGGAGACGAATGTCATCTGAGGGAGAGAATTGGAAACGAAAGTTCCCGTCTTTGGACCTTATTCTGACGAGCTGACAAGGTGTATTTAAGACCTTTTTGTCGCGACGGTGAAATCGTACTTGCCATCATCATCGTGGTACACGCGTATGATAGGAAGATTACGTAACCATTCAGTGCCGTCATCCTGAGTATGGATTGCGACTATCGATTTCTGCATGGATTACCGTGTCTCTCCTTCTCCATCGACATGACACCCCCGCAGGAGAAACACCACGACGACGACCACCGTGGACAGAATGAGGACCCCATTGTAGGTCGACCTTGACGTTCTGCGACTCTTCGTGCGCTCACTTCTCGCAGACAGCACAACCCCCCTACTTCCTGGCACCTCCGAGTCTCACTGCGCCACCACCACTTCCTCCAGAAACATATACGCACCTTATCCGTGCCCTCCTCTCTCTCCAGGGCTCGGCATACGCTCGCGGATACCCTTCCCCATATGCAACCCTCCCTGGCCACAGCTACCCCTGGTCGCTCGATGCCGTTGCCCCTACAGCGGGTCCTTCGTTGTTCTACCCGACGAACCCACCCTTGTCGCTTATGTCACAAAGTACGATTTCCGCGCAGCTTCCCCCTTCTCCTACAGCGTCTCCAACAAACCTTTCCACCATACAAGACCCAGAGGGAACGGAGGATACGATATCCGTCGATGAAGACAAGCGGCGCAGGAACACGGCTGCCTCGGGTGAGGATGTTCCATCCATGACAGACCGTCGTTCAAACTTGCGTACCCATAGCGCGATTCAGAGTCAAGAAGAAACTCAAAACACTCAACCTCGAGCGCACAGTTGCGGACTTGACCGGAAGAGCAGAAGAACTCGAG
>JBBPTB010000508.1:0-19183 GCA_038093875.1 Boletus tylopilopsis | reverse complement strand
TCGGAGCACGGCATCTGCCGACATGGCTGTGCCTGCCTCCATGCAGCCATACTTTGCTATAGTTAAGTCCTCCAACTCTTTCCAGAATATTTGCGAGGATTTCTTGGTGCATTAGAACGAAGACATTGTTTCTTTGACAACCCACCATCACCATGCAGATCTTCGTCAAGACTCTCACCGGAAAGACCATCACCCTTGAGGTAGAGTCCTCGGACACGGTCGACAACGTCAAGGCGAAGATCCAGGACAAGGAAGGAATACCCCCTGACCAACAGCGCCTGATCTTTGCTGGGAAACAGCTCGAAGATGGTCGCACGCTCTCTGACTACAACATCCAGAAGGAGTCGACTCTTCATCTCGGTGAGCCGGTCATCTGTACGTGTCACCTCAACTCTAATGCCTTTTCAAGCCCTTCGTCTCCGTGGCGGTATGCAGATTTGTGTTAGGACACCCGATGGCAAGCCGCTCGTTTTGGAAGTCGAATCTATCGACGACATCAAACCCAAGATTCAGGGCACGGAGCGTATTCCTCCCAACCGACAGCATCTCATCTTTGTCGAGTACCTTGAAAATGGTCATCCCTTTCTGATTACAACATTCAGAAGGAATTAACCGTTAATTTAGAGTTGCGTCCCCGTGGTGGTATGCAAATCTTGGTCAGGACCCCTAGTGGCAAGACCACCACGCTAGAAGTCGAGTCTTCGGACACCATTGGCCACATAAAAGCGAAGATCCAGGGCACACAAGCAATCTCCTCTGACCACCAGCGCCTGTTCTTTGCTGGCAAGCAGCTGGCAGATAGGCGTACTCTCTCCGATTACAACATTCAGAAGGAAAGCACGCTGCACCTTGGTAAGTCGATTGGCATCGAAAGAAAGAAACGTACCTATAGTAACTCCTGTAGTTCTATAGTAAAGCATACGCATACAATAAATTCTACATGGACGCATACATGTAACCAAGTACATCTAAGTTGTTTCATCCTGGCCAATGTACTACAGAGCACCACCAGCACAGCAGCTCGACGCTCACGTTGGAAGTCGAGTCATCTGACATGATCGAGAACATCAAAAGCCAAGATCCAGGGCACGGAGAGATATCCTCCCGATCAACAGCGTCCCATAATTATGAAGTACGTTCAAGAAGGTGGTCATACCCTTTCCGATTACAACATTCAGAAGGAAAGCACAACGCACCTCGGTAAGTCGATCGGTGAAATGACCTCGAGCTGTAATGACAACACTTGCTTCGTGGAGGTTGCTAAATGTCCCAGCCGTGATCAATCTCTCATGCATCCTTGTCACAATTGTAATCTTGATCGTCTCACATCATGTCAGGATGTAACAACTGTTGTTGTACTGCGAAATACAATCGTCCCATCTTGTACCACTCCCTCTTCTCGATCGAGGTTGTGGTACGGTTGATTCTCGAACCGGTTTGTGTCTCATTGTTGCAGTTATCGCTCACGTCACGATTGCTGAGCGTGGTCCACATGCAAGTGCATGGGACGTAGCAAGCATTTAGGACTCGGGGACTACAGGCGCCACGGTGCTGCCACAATCCACACCTCTCGTGAGATGACATAGTATGCGTTGGGATACGGTTCACACAACTATAAGCGGTTTCTACACCAATTTGCATGACGGTACCCAAGCTCATTCCAAAGGACACGTGGCGGTGCTATTGACCCGTCCGCAGACGCCTACCCAAAGCGCCTCGCACACGTCCACATGTGGGGACGATTGCATTGGCCAGCGATACCAGGAATGCCGTAGAGATACAGTGGGGTCTTTGAAAGTCACAAAAAAGGCAGTGATGGCTGGCACAGATGCTGCGTCGATGAACGAGTCCACGACGTTAATGTGACGCAGCATTGACATGGGAGTCAATCCAAGGCTCAGTTCTGGGGACTCGGTGTAGCCGCGCGTGTCGATGACGATCGCCATCTGAGTCAATGATGGGTTTACCTGCACAAACTGTAATAGTCCGTTGGGCGTGAGCCCCCCTCGTGAATTCCAGCCCCAGTCCGGATTAATGAAAAGTGCCTCTATATGCAGCCATGCTGACGTCAACCTGAACAAGTCGCTCTCCGTCAGGTCGACTTGGTACTCGACATCAAAGTGAATGGAACAGAGACGACTGAATGCCATACATGGCTCCAGATCTTTCATACAGAGTACGGGCCTGTCTCCTGGAGGAGGGCACATGTTGGGCGATGTGCAGTTTTGAACAAAGTCAAGGTCTTGGATAGTGTGACCCATACCAGATGTCTGAAGACAGGTGAAGAACGAGGCAAGGTCTCGCTTGGAAGGACGACAACTGATGTGGACAATCAATTTGGTGATAGTGGCCAGTCGGATGCGAGGAAGGAACAGAGAGAGTGAATTCAAGGATCCCGAGGATATTTGCAAGTGGCACAACTTGGGGAAGACAAGAGGAGGGCCGGAATGAGACATCTGGTTAGGTAACGACTCGACCAGAGTAAAGCTGAGCTTCATTAATGCAGGCATGCAAGGCAGATGGGCAAGACTGGTCAGGTCTAGGCAAACCTGGGGGCATTCGACAATCTGGAGGTTTTGCCACTGGGAGAGAAAACTGGGGTCAATGTTGGCGATGCCATTGATGTACAGTCTCATTAACCCTGGGGACGTCCTGGAAAACGACTCGATTAAATTCCCGAGCAGGTATGACTCGCATCGTGCGACTTGAATGGAGACGAGGGACGGGAAACAGAAGCGTGACAAAGGTGCAATCCCCTTGTCGTACGAATGACAGCGCAGATAGCGGACGTTCGGAAAGAGTGTTTCTGTCATGGGAGGTTTTGCAAGCATTTTGAAGGACTCCGGGGCGAGTCCACGGCGGAATACTAAAGATATAGTTCGGATGCGACGTGTGCGACTGTGGAGGATATCCCACTCGTTCTGTGTAAGTGATCTGTGAAACGACCATAGAGGGCCCTTCGTAACGGCTGAGTATCAGACAAGGTTTGAATGCTTGAACGAAACTCACATTATCACTGGCAAACGTGCGAGATGCGTCCGGAAGACACTTTACTAGAACGCTTAGGTCGTTCAAGTCCTCCCAGAGTAGGTCCATCGCCGGTTCATTGAATGCGCGACATGTTCTAGCCAGGGATGCGAGGTCAGCTTCAGAATGGTTGTGTTGAAATATATTCGAGAGGATTTCTTGTATCTCGAGTGCGTGGTGCATCGTCTCGAGTTTTTCTCACCCAGCACTTCTCACTTAAACTCACATTCTCAGACCCTCTCTCGCATTCCACTACCTGCTACACTGTATCACCAAGTTTACTGTCTCAATTGAATGTCGTCATTCCAAGCGAGATCTTGCATCAAGTTCTTCACCAGTGTTCAACTGGTATGGGACACTGTACTTCGCCCAAAACTACGCAGGAGACTCTATGGAAGACCTGTTTGCGGGCAAGTCCGTCATTGGCTCAGATGATCGACACACCCCACTAAACCGACCTTTCGCCATCCCTGGCACTGAGCCTTGGATTTGATCCCCCTGTCGAGGTCGCCTTACTTCAGCGTCGTATCCTCGTTCATCGACGCAACGTCTGTGCCAGCGATCACTTCCCTTTTTGCGACTTTCAAGGACCCCACTATATCTCTATGTTCGCATCCTTGGAAACGCTGGCCAATACAAATGTCCCCACATGTGCGCGTGTGCGAGGCGCTTTGGTGGGCGATGTGGTAGAGGTGTACTTGACAAAGTCGGGCGAGGCGTGGCAGGGCAGAGATGAGACAAAGAGTTTCAAGGCATCGGCTGAGGACCGAAACGAGCTGGGCGAGAAGGCGTCGCCGTAAGGGAGTCGTCACAGGGAAGCGAAAAACAACTTGAAGGGCACGGCGAGTCAGACGAACGACATCATTATCGCCGGAGGTTCTGCAAGCATCCCATGCTTAGGGGGAAAAGAAATTCAACATGGGCAAACCCCCCTTTGCCACAATGTTCTTGGACATTCGAAAGAGATCAAAGGCGTTGCGTATATTACGCTCCTCGACGGCCTCGATTGAATTGCGTAGCGGACCCCGCGCTAATTTCGGCAGCATGCGCGAGGGTGCAAGCAGCGATTGATCCTGCCAAACGGTGTTCGTAGACTTACTTATTCAACACCGATCCCACTATGCCATACTTTGCTAGGTAGCCGCTACATCAGAACGAATAATCGTGTGAATCGCACAGATCTTCATTCCTTTGACCCAACCCACTACTATCATGCAGATCTTCGTCAAGACACTCACCGGAAAGACCATCACTCTCGAGGGCCAGTTTCTCGAAACCATCGACAACATAAAGGCCAAGATTCGGGACAAGGAGGGGCAAGTCCTCCGACATCCACCTTCATGCCGCTTCTCTCATATCCTTGGTAGTATCCCTCCTGGCCAGCAGTGTTTGATCTTTGCTGGAAAGCAGCTAGAGGACGGTCGTACTCTCTCAGACTACAATATCCAAAAAGAGTCCACCCTCCGTCTCGTATTCCGTGGCGGGATACAGATCTTTGTCAAGACCTTGGCAGGGAAGACCATCACCCTCGAGGTCGAATCCTCGGATACTATCGACAACGTCAAGGCGAAGATCCAGAACAAGGAAGGCATCCCCCCTGACCAGCAGCGCCTCATTTTCGCTGGGAAGCAGCTCGAAGATGGTCGCACCCTCTCCAACTACAACATTCAGAGGGAGTCGACACTTCATCTCGGTGAGCCTATCGTACTTGCCACCTTACCTCTAACTTCTTTTCAAGTCCTTGTTCTCCGAGGTGGCTTGCAGATTCACGTCAAGACACTCAATGGCAAGACGACCGTGCTGGAGGTGGAGTCCATTGACGATATCAAACCCAGGTTCCAGGGCACGGAGCGTATTCCTCCTGACCGACAGGGTCTCATCTTTGCCCCTTCTGATTTCAACATTCAGAAGGAATCAACCATTAATTTGGCATCGCATGTCTGTGGCGGTATGCAAATATTCGTGAAGACCCTTACTGGCGAGACCATCATGCTGGGAGTTAAGTCCTCGGACACCATCGACAATGTGAAGGCGAAGATTCAGGGCAAGGAAGGGATTCCCCCTGGCCAACAGTGCCTGATCTTTGCTGGCAAGCAGCTAGAGGATGGGCGTACTCTCTCCGATTACAACATTCAGATGGGAAGCACGCTGCACCTATAGTAACCCTTGTGGGCAACAGAGTACATTGTAGTAGTAAGTGTACCCGACAACTTCCTAGCGTTGGACGCGCTGGAATAGATCTTCGTGGTGCACCACAGCCTGGGTCGACCGAGCATGCCTTCGCGCAGCATCCGACGCGAGAGGATAAGAGGACCACGCACCACTCACTGCCTTGATCTGCTTTGCTGACATCCTCGATACCGAGATTGAGCTTGGAAATGGCGACATAAATGTCATCCTTGGCAGGCTCTGGCGCGTCTCAAGTTTCGGCTGAAACTTCAAACTTGAAGTTGGGTACGGTTCGCCAGCGAGCACGGCGTTCGCGTACGCGTTGGGATCAAAGTCTGCGGTAGCGAAGACGACATAGTCTAGGGGTCGTGAGTTTCGTCAACGCAAGTTGAGATTCAGCGAATACCTGCCATCTCAACACGATAAACAGCCGTCGAGTTGGTCGAGACCCCTTTGAACACTAGGATACCTGAGGGTTTTCAGTTCGTGTTCCCCCGTGCGGCTGTGGGTATGCGAATCATCGCACGTGTCATATTCAGCACCAGCATTCAGATCAACACGGGAAAAAAAATCAAAAAGTCGATTGAAATCGCGAAAGTAATATGGAGCAACTCAATCCATACTTCTCATACTTACCACCAGCATGATCCACAAAATTTTATCGATCATCAAGGACTCGTAACGATGACAGCGTCCATAACTCGTACACAGATGTCATGCCAAAGGTCTGCAGACACATCTCCGAACCCTTCCACTGACCGTTGATGCCAGGAATGCCTCATAAAGGTGGAGGGAACAATGATACTTGTGAAGAAGGCAACGATGGCTTCCACAGATTCCGGTTGGATAAACGAGTCGACGACGCTGACCCAAGACAATTCTGACAACGTCAATCCAAGGCTGGCTGGTGATGGAGGGATCTCGGTATAGCCGCGAGTGTCGATGGCGAAAGTGATGCTAGTCAATGTCGGTCGTTCGTGCAGAAACTGTAATAGTTCGTTAGGCGTGATGCCACTGCGTGAATTCCAGCCCCAATACTGATTAATGTCGAACTCCTCTAATTGCGGCCATGCCGACGTCAACTTGAACAGGTCCCTCGCCGTCAGGTCCACCTGGAACTCGCTATCGATGGAGATATGACGAAGATGGCTGAACGCCATACATGCCTCCAAGTCTTCTATACAGAGTACAGCCCGGTCTCCTGGGTGAAAGTAGTTTTTGGTCCAGTCGCGCTCTTGAACGAGCCGTAGGTGTTTGATGGTGTGGCCCATACCAGAAGCCCGAACAATGGCAAAAAAGGAGGCAAGGTCCCGCTTGGAAGGACAACATTTGATGAAAACAGTAAATCCGGTGATAGCAGACAGTCTAGTACAAAAGAGGAACCGCGAAAGTGGGTGCAGGAATTGTGAGGATATTTGCAAATTGCGCAAGTGAGGGAAGGAGAGAGTCGGGTCGGAAAGAGACATCTGGTCAAGTAATATCCTGGGCAGAGTAAAGCAGAGGTCTCTCAGTGCAGGCATGCAAGATAGATGGACGAGACTCTTCAAGTTCAGGCGAACTTTACGGCATTCGACAATTTGGAGGTTCTGCCACTCGCATAGAAAACTAGGGTCTGTGTCGAGGTCTGCGTAACCGTCTTGAAATATGCTCAAGCTCATTAAACTTGGGGAGGTCCTGGGCAATGACTTGAGATAACTCCCGAACAAATCCGAATGGAATGAATGGAGTGCAAAAATACGGAGGGATGGGAAAGAGAAGAGCGACCAAGATGCGCCTGTCTCAGCATTTGCGTAAACACGCAGATAGCAGACGTTCGGAAAGAGCGTTTCTGTCATGGGAGGTTTCGAGAGCATTTTGAGCGATTCCTCATCAAGTCCACGGGGGTCATGTATCCTTCGGATGCGACATGTGCGGTTGTAGAGGAAATTCCACTCGGTCGGTGTAAGTGATCTGTGGAACGAATATTTATTACACTTTATAGATTATGTACTATTAGAACTTGGCGAATATCTGAACAGTACCACCTTACCTCTCTGATTGCGTGAAATGTCGATGCCTCCGGAACACACATTGCTAGTATGCTTAGGTCGTCCAAAATGTTCCAGAGTACGTCCATCGCCGGTTCATTGAATGCGCGACATGTTCTGGCCAGCGATGCGAGGTCTCTCCGTTCCCGGTCGCAATATTGAAATATGTTTGAAAGGAGTTCTTGTATCAGAAGCGCGCGGTGCATTGCTAAGATGTTGCAGATGCTGAGAACTGAATACGCAATTTGCCGGTACAAATCCACATCCAGACCCATATACACCTCCTGCCCATCCCGCTCCTGTCTCCTAACGTATAATACCAGCTCCCTCCAGGTAGCTCTGGACCCGAGGCGGAGGGAATACCAGTCGAGTATCGCGAAATACAGGGGGATAAAGGCAGACTGAGACTGTTGCCTCAAGGATAAGTGTATCACAATCACGCACGCACACATGAGCGATGTCTCTCGCAGGGCTGCCCGAGTGAAGAACAGGCCATCTAGTGCCCAACATTGCCACAGCTGATGGCACTCCTTCCTGAGAAAGTTCACTCGAATCCAGGCAGAGAGGCCACATCAATGTCAACTTGATCGTCCGCAGAAAACAGCCAGCGTGACTTCAAGACGTGCATTCTGCATCGGCAAACCTTTGACGATCGATTCCACCCACGCTCAGGGAAGTGTCAGCGGACTCCCAAGGGCGAATAGAACCATAAGTCTTGAACGGCGATGCGGACCCCAAGGCGGACGTGACAGTGGATCCCGACAAGTTGTTCCACCTGGGCAGCGAGCACAAGGCGCTCAAGACGCAGCTCGAGCATATTCACACTCTTTACACGCCGGGTGCGATGCTGGTTGGGGGTATGGAAACATGTAGACGCGCGTATTTTATCAATCAACGAACAACTTGGGCTCTATTCGTTTGGACAGGCTCTGATTCAACTGAACCAATGTCCTCGTTCAAGCTTTCAAGTGCCAGAACGCTTTTATAAATTGAGCAGTGATAAGATCCACAGCCGAAATTTACCATACTTGTTTTCGCCGCTTCTCCCTAACCCGACACCACACCGTCAACACTCACGCATTAAACAAGAGAAGATCATCGTACGGAATCCCATCCACGTAATACACGTCCCTCAACCGCGCCGCCATCGGGTCGACGATGTTGCGCAACGCAGACAGAATTGCCGTCGCTGTCATTTGCAGGCTCCATACCCCGACCACTTTGACCCGTCGGTTCATGTTGGTCTGCGACACGTGGTAGGCGAGGGCGTCGTATATCTGTCGGATCAGTATGAGCGTGAGCAGGTACGTGGGACGGAATGCATTAAACGCACCTTTTGAGAGATTTCGTCCATCAATCCAGCTAGGACATGGTTGTCATGAGTGATAATGGCAACACAGAAAGATTCGACTTACTTTCCCACATCTGTAAAAAGACGGATGAGTGAAGATGAACGGAACGGCGGGGTGGACGACTTACAGTCCAGGCGCCGTCGAAATCTTTCACGTCTTTGACGACCCTGCAATGGATAGGAACGAGCGTATGGTGTGCACTGTACCACGGATACGTCAGTACATCACAGAGCAATCGGTCCAGGGTGCCCACTTCATGAACGCCACGATGGGTCTGATCAACGCATTGTTCACGTGGGACAGGTTTTGAGTAAAGAGAGGCACGGCAGCCTTGACGTCCCTGAAACGCAAGTCTATATCAATTACTACCCTCGGCCTATCCGACTCGTCTTGGCAGAGCTCAGTAGTGGGCGCGACGAGCGGTGGCTTGGCGAGCTCTCTCTGACCGGGGATACGATCTAGATTGAGTGATGCGGATGCGGCAGTGGATATAGCATCCGCTAATTCCTCGAGGAGTGCATTGAGCGGGTACTCGTCCTCAGGATCGCGAGGGAATTTGATATCAAGGACAGCGTCAACCTTGCCAGACGTAATCCACGAGAGCGGCCCAGTGGCGTCGGTGGTCGAGTTTTGCATGTGATCGATATTTACACCATCGATGCGAATCCTAGTCTACAAGGATACGTGAAGATTTCAATCGACGAGAACGGTTCGAATACTAACCATCCTCGACCATTTTCCATCTTGAACGTCCTGTTCGGTGGTTCGCCCGATACTCTGAGGCTTGTGCAGACTGAACAAGCAATTGTCAAACTGCCCTACGACGTTCTCCGCACGCAAAAAGTCGTAAAATATCCATTGCTTGCGCAGAGTGCGTATGTCGGCGCGGAAGATGGAAGCAGTGTAAGGTCGAAAGTTACCTGGCTGATATACCGTGACGAGCACATCTTCCAGTTGAAGCGAGTGTAACTCAAAGTCGCCTGGACGAGCCACACTGCGGAAAGCGGCAGGATCCAATGGGTTCTCTGGATCCCAGAAAACAGACCGTCTGTCTGAGAAATGGGTCATATTCAAGAGCAAACTCATCTGGACACAAGGTACCGACCTAAAACGCCTCGAACACCCTTGATGACAGCATCCTCGATAAGACCTTTGCCGTCCAACCAGTGTTTTAGAGAAAGAGTGACATCGATGGAGTCAATGCTGAGGTCAAACATGGAATAATTGACATCGTCATCGGCGTGACTTTGTGGCGGCTCCTCGTCTTCTTCTGCAGTGTAGTTGTATGCTGGATGGCTGCTCACATCGTATGCCACGGCCGCCTTGTACCCAAGGGAATTTTTCTGTTGGGTGGACTGGGCAGCCTGTGGGCGACGCGATACGTAAACGTTTTTGAACGAGATACGCGAATCCTTCCACTTGGGCACGATGGCGGATTCGAAGATGACCGTGACGCCAGTCTCGCTGGTTAAATAATTGCTGATGGCTCTAGCAACGTTTTCTGAAATGCATGGGTGAACATGTGAGACAGGAGATGGAAAAGGAGTGACCTTGTAACCTCAAACTATTAGCAGTGGCAAACACGACAGAAAAGAACGTAGTGCTGGAATGGTGTGAGCATCGACCAAGTTCGCAGAGCTGCGTGCTTACGTTCCGACCAAAATCCAGAGTGTTTGACTCATGAGAAACCAGGTGACGAAAGCAGATATATCATCTGCATTGAATTTGCGGAATGATCTGATCGTAAACCACTTGAAACGTATACGGAGGCGCTGCCAAAAGCCATTCGCGACCTTGAGAAAGTCGTCTCTGGTGGGTCGGTGTAGATGAGACAGTGAGAGTGCCAAACGGCGGTATAGACGGGGGTAGTTGTCTAGGTTCAAAGGGGGTAAATCCGTGGGTTTTGGGTCGACACGGGGTGGCTTGTCGGGATGAGCCTGCTTGGGGTCGGAGTGATTGAAGCGGATGGCATTTCTCCGGGTGGTTGTTGGGTTTGGTAGACGAATAAAGAAACGTCTGATTGTCGTGTAGCGGTCGACGGTCGGATGCAGAATACCGCGTGTCGTATGTCGGACGAGCGCACTCCTCAACATATCTGTTAAAGAAAAACAGCCTCCGCCACGAAGAGGGTCTTGGTCAGATTTGGTAACAATTTCCCATGCATGTCTCGACCGACTTTGATAGCTCCGTCAAATTTGACAAGATCCTCTCCATTGAGGTCTGTCCACCCTCTTCTCATATCGTTATTTCATCATACCCCCCGAAAGATGTTCGCGTCGTGGCTCCCTGAATATTCAGACGATCCCACTCCTTTGCTCTTCGTGTAAACTTTATGTCACAAGACGATGCATTAGAGCGACGTCTGGATGGTGCAGATGTCCTTCACAGGTGATACCACCCTAACCTTTTCGTCTCATTTCTTTCGGTACTGACACTGTTCTTTACCAGGTACAATGCCATCCCATGATCTTCTGGTCGGTCGACCTTTATTTCTCCTGAGCATGATGTTGACCAAGAGTAGGTAGCTCAGCGTGCGGAATTATTCCCTCGCTTTGGAAGGCTGGCAGAGAGTTGTTTTACCAGTAATATGAACTCGCCGTCCGAACGAGCGACGTCCACACCTCTTATTAGTTCCGTGTATTTTACCTTGCATGTTCTGAACTGTTCAACATGCGCGGTAGTCAGGAGTACGTTGTCTGTTCCTAATCACTCACTGGACACCGTTTGATATGTCACAGGTGGGGTACGTAAGAGTAACTACCTCTTTCGACCAAAAGCCGGTTAAAATGGCCATGTTTTTGAAGTATATTCAAGGACGAACGCGAGACTTGCTGGACACCTTTTGTCCAGCGTGTCGCAGCCAAGCTCCTCTTGAGGGACCGAGCCGAGGCCATCGCTCTGGATCCAAAGCTCGCGCCAGCTCCAAGGTCCCCTTCGTCCCCTATCCACGGTCCCAAGTTTGTCGCACCAAAAACAGTAGTTGGCTTGACGTGTCCGCGCGGGCCTGGCACGGATCCGGAAACAGAATCGGAAAACGCATCAAGGTTTCTGGTTGCCCCGCGATGACGCCTTGTACTCGTTTTCCAATTATGATTAGGATTGTTTCTTTATTCTATGCAATACTGTGTTGAGCCGTGCACCTCTTCATGAACCCATACTGACCAACGAAGCTGATGGTATCCGAAGCAACTATTAGTAAATGATACGAGTACATATCCTTGGGCCCTAGTCCCTTTTCTTCCCGCCCGCTCACTTGTGTTAACAGTATCTCGACGTACGCTTCTCTGACTTGGCACGCCCAATGCGCGCCGCACCACGACCACCCACGACCTTCTCCTTGTGCACCGCCTCCCACGCATCGTGCTCAAACAAACTGCTCTTCTCGTCCACGAGCAACTCGCTGCGCTGAACGCCAGATACGGGTCTCCTCAGCTTCCTGCGGTGCCGCACAATCGCGACGATGCCTTGCACCCATTTATCGATCGAAAAGCCCAAGCTCGTCCGGGACTTGACAGGTGACTGTGCCGTAGTGATATACCCCGACGGCAAAATATCGTCGAACGTCTTTGCGTGTTTGGAAGACCATCTTCTCAGCGCTGGGTCGTGGATCTCTGCACATCAAGGTTGGCACGTGCGCGTGGGGTCGCAGAAGAAAGTGGTACGTGCCTGTTATGACGACATTACGGCGGTGTGGGAGGGGCACGGAGACGGGCTCGAGGATGCCATATTCCTCGCCGGGTGCGCTCTGGTAGAGCTGGCCGGAGCGATCCCGGAAAGTGTAACGTTGTGTGTCTGCGTCATAGGCCACTCTTTGCATTCCTTCGGGCAGTCGGCATGCATCCTGGTCAACAAAATAGATTGGTCGATCGCATGGCCGGGTTCCAGACGGGAACAAAACGCGTACCTCGTCGTATTGAGAAAAGCGGCCCATAGTCGTGACTTGTCGATACGATGACGGTTGGAATGATGGAGAAAGGGATCACTCTCTTGTGGCCTTATAACCCGAGTCTGAGCATAGCCATTGTTCTCCACAGAAGTTCATGCGACCGCGGAACTTTGAACCGATAGAACACCATCAGCTCGACTCTCATCGCACCGTACAATGTGCCGATGGGCACGGCATGCAACACCAGATGAACTCCCAAGGCGTCGCACATTTTCAAGATCAAACCGGTGTCTAAAGATTCGTATTCAAACCCAACCAGTAGGCACTACGGTACGTGCGACCCGTCCGCGAATCAAATTCCCCCGTTTTTATTCTTGCAACGCCCAAGAAAAAAAATTCACTGACACTTCGATCCCATGAGAAGCGGAAAAAACTAGCACATGAATTGCCGACAGCAGACGGAGAACCGTCACAAGACCCACCGGTCCCGACATGGGACACTGCAACGGCATGCATCTGCAAAAAAGGAAAATGTGTGTGGGGTTGCAGTAGGCAGCGGACTGAGAGTCGCCAAATTGGCTTTCCGAACCCACCATGACCTATGATAAGGTTATAGCGCCCTGCCTCTTCGCTCGGGCATCTAGTCCTTGCGCGCTAGCACAGCATCATTGCTTTGGGTACCTTTCTTACCTCACTACTCCGGAAAAAAGCACTGACAAGCGACAGAAGCGAAGGCACCAGGGCGAAAAGCCGGTCCGTGCACCGGGACGCAAACTCTTCACACTTCCTCAAGCTCGCGCCCAAGCTTCAAGCTTCAAGTCCCACACTGAGTTGCGGCTCGTTCGACATGGCACCACCTGTCCTGTGTACGACTCCCAGTTGTCAGCGAGCTAAACGGCTCACCTGACTGCTCACCCGACCGCCCTCCCGGGGCACCTGCTTGCCACCTGGACCTCCGATGCGTCGATGAGCCCATAGCTCGTTCGACGCACCCTGGCCCCCTCCTGGACTATTTCCCGAGCCGTCAACGAGCCCAACGACTTGGTTGACGCACGCACCCCCTCTAGACCCTTCCTGAACCATCGGCGAGCCCGTTGGCCGCGCTTGCCCTACCCTCCTGGCCTGTCGACGACTCTGGTAGCTTCGTCGAGACACCCTGACTCCTCCTGGACACCTCCCGAGTCAATGAGCACAACGGCTCGTTCAACGCCACGCCCATCTGGACCCGACCCGTTGACGCGCGCACGCCCTGTCTGGACGCACCACATGCTCCCGACATGTCGACAAGCTAAACAGCCTCGACGGACCGGCCCCAGTTGAACGCCCTCCTGGTTGACGAGCCAGACGGCTTGTTTGACATATTGGCCCCAACTGGACACCCTCCCCCGACTCACTGCCCGCTCCCTGGCTGCCCTTACATGTCAGGTAGTGCGATACATGTATGTAAATAACAAAGTTGTGAATATGGGATGTGCTGCGGAGTGTTACTCTAGTCTTTTTTTTTGCAGATGGAGGAAAGAGAAAGCTTGCTAGAATAATGTCAGCTTTTTCGATGCGACAGCCACCCGCTCGAATCCCGCTCACACCGACCAGATCGCTTGTCTCAAATTCATACATGGATGCTGGTACCCGTAAGTGCTGACTGGATCACGAGGTGAAGCAGAAATACCATCGATGAGGGTATGCATATCCCCGTCACCCCGCTATATATCGGAGAGGGCCAGGGTGGTGGGAAGCCATCACACACATAGCCCATACTCCCCCATAGCCCATAGCATCTCTGGTCTCCCAAACTGCCCTGGCTCACTGTAAAATCTCTTGGATAACCCATACTCCCTAATACCCCATAGCTCTGGGCTACTCCCGAGAGGTATCTGTTAGGAGGGAGTCTACTGTAGTTTGAATCTCTTGTCGGATGATGCTGAGCAGGAGGTATACTTGCCTCTTTCCAGCGAACGCTCCTTGTGTTTTTCACGAGTGTCGTCCATTCAATGATCCCATCCAGTTCGCATTAATCTCGATGCAGGGACTGGTACATCACAGCGAGTCCATTCACGACGAACAATGAAATTGCAATGGATATCAAGAGCAGCAGCCAATAAACTCCAAAGACTTTCAATACGCGTTGGTCGTCCTCCTTTGTGATCATCAGATTGTCCATGTTACGCCATTGCGTGAGCACCGGGTTCAGAATCTGATATGGGTAGAATACCTCGCCAACTTTTCCCTCCCCAATCAAAGTCGATCAGCATGACCATACACGTTGGGAAGACGCAGATCGCCGTGCACGTAACCAGCGCGGTGGAAGTCCTCGACGAGCTGTTTCAGCTGCTCTGCCATCTTGTTTCGAAACGCCCGGGATCCCTCTGACCCTAGATGGTCGCCCTCCAGGTAGTCCATCGCTAGAATGATAACATTCCCCGGAAACTTCTTGAATCCACGAATGGCCGGGGCATGCCCGCGAGACGCGCAGAACGCGTGCAACGCCGTCGAGTATGAGGGCGTGATTTTGATGACGAGGTCCAGACCGGGATATACAGACTTTGCACGGTACAAAATCCGGTCAGGACCCCAATGCAGTATATCGCAGATCTGGAACTCGATGGAAACTTGAGAATCAAGAAAGGTGGGGAGCTCTGTGATGTCAGGGCGGACATGGCTGAGAAGGGGTGCTGAGGGATCAAGTTGTCCTGCGTCACTTATGATTCCAGCAACAAGATCGATCGCAGCGGAAAAAGCAGCATGTAGTGCACGTCGATCATCGCCACCACCTGCACGGGAGACGCACGAGATGCTGGACGTCAATGGGAAGATGACAACCCAGCCTACCCAACACATAGCATAAAACGTAACAACCGGACCTACAAAAATCAACAAGTGTCGCCTCGGAGAGGATGATGGACCCACCGACAATGGTTATGCCAAGTGCTGGGAATCTCGAACATTGAAGCAACTCTTTGTGCTTCTGCTGAACCACTCTGATGCTGGCTTGATAATAGTATCTTGTCGTCCCCATAGACGAAATGACCGTCGGTCAGGGTATTCTCGACGCCAGTTCGCACCATCACTGGGTGAGGGGAGCGAAAGAACAGACGGTTGAGACGGGACAAAGCACGAGATTGCTTTGAACTTTCAGATTCGACGATGAGGGTCATTTCATCTGCAAACACCTCGACTTCGTGTCTAAGGAAAGCCGATCCTCCTACAACATCGCTCTGGCGTTGAGCACGGTAAGTATCGAGGAATTCTCCGAACTTGATATATAGCACCTCGAAAAGTGGGAGCAGATCATCCAAAGGGATAGGCGGAGTCTTTGTCGCGTCGTACCAGGTTTTAGGGGTACGGAAATCAAGGAAACGCGAGTACACGTCTGCTTGGGTGTCATGGAATTCTTGTACGCCAAAATTTGAAGGGGAAGCTTTTGATTTCTTTGACGCCCTTTCCTCGAGGTCCCAATGCAGTAGACGTTTGCGCTCTGTCGACGTAATTAGGAAATGTTACTGCTGTAACAAGAATACGCACTAAAACCAACCACGTCCACGACGACACACATGTTCTCATTGAGTTGGAACGTCGTTGAACGCAACCCTCAACCATTGGTCCTTCGGGAGTAGGGTGCCCATCCCAGCGCTTTGAACAATCACACTGAGATCTTCCTGTTGGTGGTACAAGAACTTGTATGGCCGCAATCGTTCGAGTGATACACCAGTCAACTGTGTGGACTTCTCTTGTATGATACTTGGGAGATGCAGCACCGTTTTATCCCGTGGCACTTCAAGCTCGAATGGGGTGTCCACATTCCCGCCCCGAATCCAGCAACGGATAAGGAAGGAGATGTCTGTAGATGTTAGAGTGTGAACGATCCAATACTAATAATACTCACCATCGTTGTCGACGACGCGATGAAGATGATTGACTGTAGGTTGTAACTCGAAGACACTTGCTAGCAAGGGATGGGGGGGGGCAAGGATTCACCGAGATCGGCCAAGGAAATCTTGGTGGTCTTCAGGTGCTCAAGAGGGAGTGGATTATTTTCGGGAACTTTGTACAGCTTCAGCCTCATTGACTCTGTCCCAATCTCCCGAGCTATCTTCTCCTTCAAGTGATTGACATTGTTGTCAGCTGAGACTGCGATCTCGTCAAGAAGGCGGAGAGAATTCATGGGCTTCCAGTACGAAAACCATAAAGTCAACATTGTGAGATAGGGGAATGGTAGTGCGGAACTTTGTTCCATTGCCAAATAAAGCAATTCTGTATGTGATCTGACGTGTTATGTGAACATTCTCCAAGTTGTTTGTTGTGAGATCTTATCATGCTCAAGTTATAAAAATACTCTGGCACTTGAAACAGAGTCTGTCCAAACGATTACTATCATTGGACGGGTAATGCAAACCATTTCTCATTTCTGTCCTGTAACTCCAATAGAGCACAAATCCATGTAAAAATTATGTCATGTTCTAGCTAAGACTCTCGACTACCACAGACAATATTCTCGCTTTTTTTTTGACTGAGGTGTTGACGAACAAGTCTGATCTCTGCAACCTATCAGTCTCCACTAAAATTTGCACCTTGTCACAGCATTGTCACGCTGACTAACCGATGCCGAAGTGCTGCCGATCCGGCCCGAGACGACATGGAGAATTTGAGACCTGCTTTGACAAATAATAGAAAAAGTGACATGATAATGGTAAGTACATCTATGTAGAGAATGTAGGGTACTAGTATGAACTTAGATGTCCCATGTATGCCAGGATAGAACTATAGTTTACAGTGGGAGCCCGGCCTAAGGAACAAACATCTTGCAGACCGGGGAGAGTGCATGAATAGGCGGTGTTGCGCATGTCAGGGCCAAAGTGATACATGCCCCAGTCGCCGGGTGCATGTGGTGCCTGTGATTGTTCATCCTCCTCGAACTCGGGGAAACTTATAGCCCCCTCAAAGTGAGCATCTTGATCGATTGGCGGAGTATTGGTGATGTTGTTGAAATGGTGGCGAGAGGATCCAGACGGTCCAGGCAGTGGTGGTTTATTCTCATTGATCAGGGGGGCATCGTGGTGTTGCGGTCGTTTTCCGGCGCACGGCAAGCAAGGGCAATGGACGCGTATTTCTCACTTTGGATTCCGTTGATTGCCTCTTGAATCTTGGCCTCCTTTTCTGTTGCCTTGAGCCCTTGCTGTCTGTACACGGATGATCTTGCCATGGTGGGTAACAGGTTGATTAGGCTGGGGGTATATATTGATATTGGTTGATGATCTGGAGTGACACCGCCGACGCGTCGCGCTGCATTGGGTCGGAGTTTGAAATCTAGTCACGCTCACTGCAACACCTTTTTGCAGTTCGCATCCTTGCTCGACAGCCACACTAGGCTTATTGTAAAGTAGCTGATGGTGTAGAGTAGATCCTGAACAAAATGGGTATGTATTTTTTGCATCAGTTAGGTGGTGTGGTATTGCACGAAAAATCAAGACATTCAGCTGTGCTCAATCTGAGGCTCAGATTTGCAAGATTATGATTTTTTACTTCGTGATACATTCACATTCATACCACCCTATTATATATACTTTGTTTTTGTACTAGTTACGGACATACTTGATTTTTTATGCGGCCAAGAGAGGGTGGTCTGTATCACAAGGCCAACTTTTTGCATAACCAGGCCACTTTGCATTACCCGTCCAATGATAGTAGAGCCTTGTTCACTGATTGATAAAATACGCGCGTCTACATGTTTCCATCAACAGAAATGATGCGAGAAAAAGCAGTAACAAACGGTTCACTCCAAAATCCAAAAGCGTGGGTATCAACTCGCTCGACGATCCTTAGTCCGGTCCACCGCCCACCAGCACGGCACCCCGCATAAAAATCGCGTGAATATGCTCGAGCTCCGTCTTGATCGCCTTGTGCTCGCTGCTCAGCTGGAACAGCTCGTCGGGATCCATCACGTCCACCTCGGCATCCGAATCGCCGTTCAACACTGCCTCGATCTTGCGCTTTTGCGACACCATCTGGCTGAACATGCTGAGATAGGTTGTGTACTGGGATTGGTACAAAGCGCGGAGGGCAGCGTGGTCGGTCGAAGGGGGATACGACGTGCGCGTCGGACGGTGCACACGCGGTGGCCGTTCGGCCGGAGGCTGGTCCGAGGAGATGGAACGGTCCGAGACGGACGGGGGGGACTGGTTGCGCTTCCGAGGTTGGGGAATCTCGCCTTCGTCCTCGGACGATGTGTAGATGGGCGATCGCCGTCGCGCTTTTGCGCTGGAACTTTGCTTGGAGGATCGCTCGGGCTTGGGTGGTGCACGTCGATCCTGAGGGGGTGGTTGTGCTGGGGATGCATCCTTTTTCATTTTGATGCGCGGGACGGGCGAGGCATCATGCACATAGACCGGCTTCTTTGGCAATCCCGGATCCCGGGGTTTCGAAGAGGAGGAAGCGACAGAACTACCATCGTCGAGTTTCCGACGCTTCGTGAGAGAAGATTTGGAGGAGGTACCATCGAAGGTGACATCCGTATCGTGAATCACCGTCTTCCGTTTGAGTGCAGAAGTGGCCTCGGCCTCTTTCGAGATCCGATCTTTTTCCCTCTGGCGTTTCTCTCGTTCCATCTCTTCTCGTTCTCGTTCTCTCTCTCTCTCTCGCTCACGTTCGCGCTCACGTTCACGTTCACGCTCCTTCTCCTTCTCCCTGCGGCGTTTCTCACGTTCCATGGCCTCTCGTTCTTTTTG
>JBBPTB010000507.1:0-19193 GCA_038093875.1 Boletus tylopilopsis | reverse complement strand
CGAGGGCTAGGGTCCGTGGTTACCCCTAGGGCCGAGGGTGTCTGAGGTTGCCCCTCTGGGCGTAGTCGCGAGTGTCGAGGGAACAAGGGTTACCCCTCGAGTGTCACAGTTTAGCGTCATGGCGGACGTTGGTAGTTTACCGTCGTTCTGGACGTAGGGGAAAGGTTGAGGGAACGTGGTTACCCCTCAGGGGCCATCAGAGGACGATGGTGGGTCGGTGGTGTACTCCTAGACAATGAGTACTGCGTGAGCGAGCATACGAGCTCCTCAGGGCGGAAGGCATCTGCTAGGCCTTCAAGGTATGGGTGTGTCCCGTCTGTCGAGGGCGAATGGTGAAGAATAGAGGAAAAATGAATGAGGGTCTGGCGTATCCAGCCCGGCAACCAGGGAAAACCGTAACGGTATATGTACACTCATGGGGTTATAACTTGCAGTACACATGTGCGGTAGATGTTGTCCTGAGGAATGCCAAGTGATGAAGAAAGGCTAGGAAATGAGGAGTGATCAAGTAGCTTCAGTGGAATGATTAAAGTCAGCGAGGCCTTGGTCAAGAGCCATGAGCCTCAACAATGAGGTAGAATATACAAGTATGTGTTACGGTTTTCCCTGGTTGCCGGACCGGACCCGCTGGAACCCCTGTTCATTTTCCTCATTCTTCACCATTCCCCCTTGACGGATGGGACACACTTACGCCCTGAAGGCTTGGCAGATGCCTTTCACCCTAGGGAGCTATGGAGCTCGCCTATGCAGTACTCGCTGGAGGAGTACACCACCGACCTGCCATTGTCCGCTAACAGCCATACGTCATCCTGAGGAGGGACACCCATCAACCCTAGACCCTCCTCCTCTCGTTACATGACCTCCCCTGATGCCTAGATCTGGGGCATGACTCACGACAACTCACCATGAGTCCTGGTTGCTATAGGCAACCCTTAGACCGCCACACAGATGAGAGTATTCCTGTGTTGGCTAGGATATGTTCCTGATCCACTGTTGCTACGCTTGCTGATCCTCGTATACCTGGACAGCGGATCCTATTATGATAGTATTCCCTCCTGCTGTGGAGCACCACTCTTGACCCTCTGTCCAGCCGTGTATGCCCGATGGACTCGTCTTGCCATTGAAGGCATGTGTCAGACTAGGTTCATGTTTCACCTAGTCTTCCTCTTTGATCCCATTGATCCTATGTGATCCACTTCTGCTCTTCTTGACAACAGGATCCCGTTTAGCCCTGATGGTCGGAGCACCATTCAGGTATAGCCCTTTGCCCCCTTCCTGATGTGGGAAGGCCCTTGTTCCTCTTTAGGAGGACACCCTTTGCCCAGATGGTCTGTGTACCATTCTGGAGAGTATATAGACCCAGTGTTATGCTTACTGTGAGCACGTGCCCAGGTGGAGATAAACGCGAGTCGGGAGGAGGTTGGATCAATAGTAGGCTGAAGGCAAACCTTGTGCACTATGAGCGAGAGGCCCAGTGGAGTGTGCATCCTGTACACAAAGTAAGGCCTATGACCAGCTAAGGTGTGACCTATGACGAGCTCGATGCTAAGTAGAGCAAGGAGTGCTTGGAATGCTAGCGATGGTCAAGAGGGACAAGGTCTTGACGTCCTAGCACCAGTACACCAGTGAAGCGAGTAAGATTGCAAGGGCCCACCTGGGGGCAGTGACAAGTGCAGTGATACAGGCGTAGAACTAGCTTAGCGATCTCTAGCTAGTACCCTGGGTCTATATACTCTCCAGAATGGTGCACAGACCATCTGGGCAATGGGTGTCCTCCTAATGAGGAACAAGGGCCTTCCCACATCAGGAAGGGGGCGAAGGGCAATACCTGAATGGTATGACGACCATCAGGGCTAAACGGGATCCCGCTGTCAGGAAGAGTGGAAGTAGATCACATAGGATCAATGGGATCAAATAGGAAGACTAGGTGAAACATGAACCTAGTCTGATACATGCCTACGATGGGAAGACTCATCCATCAGGCATACACGGCTGGATGGAGGGTCAAGAGTGGTGCTCCGCAGCAAGGGGAAATACTATTGTAATAGGATCTGCTGTCCAGGTATATGTGGATCAGCGAGTGTAGCGACAGCGGATCAGAAACATATCCTAGCCAACACGGGAATACTCCCATCCGTGTGGCAGTCTAAGGGTTGCCTGTAGCAGCCAGGTGTCATCATGAGTCATGCCCCAGATCTAGGCATCGGGGGTGGCGTCGTGTCACGAGGGCTAGGGTCCATGGTTACCCCTAGGGTTGAGGGTCAAGGGTTACCCCTCAAGGGTGTTGCGAGGCTGAGGGTCCAGGGTTACCCCTCAGGGGCCATAAGGGGACAATGGCGGGTTGGTGGTGTACTCTGGCGATGAGTACTGCATGAGCGAGTGTAGAGACTCCTCAGGGTGGAAGGTGTCTGCCAGGCCTTCAGGGTACAAGTGTGTCCTGTCCATCAAGGGTGAATGGTGAAGAACAAAGGAAAATGAATAGGGGTCTGGTGGGTCTGGTCCGGCAACCAGGGAAAACCGTAACACCCAGGGTACTAGCTAGAGATTGCTAAGCTAGTTCTATGCCTGTATCACTGCAATAGTCGCTGCCCTCAGGTGGGCTTCTGCAATCTTACTCGCTTCACTGGTGTACTGGTGTAAGGACATCAAGACCTCGTCCCTCTTGACCTTGCCTGCATTTCAAGCACTCCTCGCTCGCCCCTTTGAGTCGAGCTCGTTGTAGGTCACACCTTAGCTGGTCGTTGGCCTTACTTGTGTGCAGGATGCTCACTTCGCTGGGCCTCTTGCTCGCAGTGCACAAGGATTGCCTTCGGCCTACTATTGATCCGACCTCCTCTCTGTTATGCTTGACTCAAGCGTAGCCCAGATAAAGTCTAGGTTCAGAGGTCAGAGGAGTCCTAGAGGATAGGATGACGTAGGGTCAAAGGTTCGAGGAGTCCTAGTGAACTAGGACGACATAGGGTCAAGGGTTCTAGAGGACTGAAGAATTCAGATGTTGGAGGATCAGAGGTTCTAGAGACTTGGCCAGACGGGCGCAAGTATAGTTCGAGGATTCTAAGAAGCGTCCACTCAAATAGTAGGACGAAGACTAGAGGAGGCGAGCAAGGAAGATAGTATTCTGGGAGCCCAAGCTGAAGAATCAGCGAAGGGGATCCAGAGGTTTATATACAATACAGAAGATTCAATGACTAAGAATATAGAAAGTCATAGAACAATGAAGAAGGGTCATGTGACTAGACGAGTCGACATGAGGTAGAAACGAGTCATCAAAGTCGATGCTGCGCATGGAAGGTTCTGGAGGGAAAGAGTATGATGACGAAGCAAGTGATGACTAAAGGGAAACGAGTCAGGGGGAAGGTGAGTCATCATAAGAAAAGAAAAGATAAGTCCGAAGATAGACATAGCAAGATAAAATGTAACACTCTCAACTCACGTTTATTCCGCCTGGGCATGTGCTCGCAGTAAGCATAACAGTATGCACCAAATATCTCTACTTATTCTTGGTACATTTTGATGATCTCTTTGGGCCACTGCGACTCCCAGAAGCTTGGCCCAGACCTTCATCCTCAAAAAGGTCGTCAACAGCGCACTTCTTACCCTTCGCCTTCATGCTCACCTTGGTGGGGAGTGGGGTTAGCAGCTTGTCCAACTCAGAATCGCCCCACTCTGGATGGATGTTCCTGTTGGGTGTAGAGGTGGCTGGAACGTCCGCACTGGCTTTGTTCTCTTGGAAACTGATAGGGTGACTTCTAGGACTTTTGTGGGTGGGTGAACCACGAGGCTGGTTTCAACTGTCCCCATGAGCCAGAGAAGCCCCAGTTGCCTGTCCAGGATGAACCAATCAACCAGAAGGAGTTGCAGAGACTTCACCTTGACGGGAAACCTGAGGGGAGGGACCTGAAGCCTGATGGGATGTAGACTTGGACGGGGGAGTGTGATGAGTGCAATTTGGTGAGGGTGTACAATTGTTCTGAGGACTTGGAGGGGTATCCTCCTATCTGCTGGATTGGATGAAGGTGGAGGAGATGGCAAGCACACAGAAGCTCTTGCAGCCATTTGAGCTTTCATCTGAGCCCACATCCTTTCGATCATTGATAGCTCAAGCCTGGAGGACCCATTTGCATCCTTGGCTTCTGCACTAAATCCATGGCCCTTTATGTTCCCAAATATCTGCCTGAATACCAAAGTGTGTTAGCCAAAATGACTCACAAACATGACTTACATGTTCCACCAATCCAGGATACTTTGCTTCCATTCAGGATCCACAGCATCATCAATGTAGGATATGACAATCCAATACAACTCACAATAGTTGAACTTGCCATCCTTCTTGTTCCAGGAGGACATGGATGAGATTGCATAATGTATCTGGTATGAATTCATGGGGTCAATCCAGGCCTAGTACAAAAGCACAGACACATACCTGCATACATACATATGTGATGTGCTTGGGTTGTATCGTAGTCATGTCGTGCAAAACCACATTGCTTGATTTTGAGCCCTTCTTGCCATCATTGCTAACTGCAGAGGTTGGTCCAAGAAAAATATGACAAGTGACCTGCACATTCTGATCAGTGAAAGAAAAGAGACAGCGAGTCATGAGACTTGCATGTGGCAGGAGGTAGCTTTGGAATAGGCCCTTGTTCATGTCTTTGGGGTCATAATCATTGCCAGGGTACTTATCGCCACTCCAAAGAAACACAGGGAAATTGGCTGCCTTCATTGATATCTTGCTGGATTGAAGGAGTTTGCAAGCCCTGGTAGGCAAGGAGCATATCAGTCAACAAGTAGCCAAAAGAACATGCTTACTTGTTTGGGTTCTCATCGTATGCTTCAAGGTAATCCACAGACACAGGAAATGGGCAAGTACAGGGTGGTTTAAGCCAAACTCTGCTTTGTTGTCACCACTTATGATCGGAGGATTGAGCCCTTCCTTGCAAGGGTCTACTGGTAAATACTGTGCAATATGTTTCTTCAATGAGGTGGTGTCAACAGATCTGGTGTTGAGCATTGTCTCCTGCATCTAGAAACTGCATGAGCTGCATATATGCATGAAAGTGCTTACCAGCCTGGTCGCCACCTTCAAATCCTCAGTTCCATTTCAGACTATTGATCAATGGCTTCAGACTTGGCGCTGCCTGGAGGATCTTGTAATATGTGCAAACATAGTGTTCATGGGCTGGCTTATCACTAGAATAGAATGATCAGTGAGACAAATAGAAAGTAATCATAAATACTATTTCTTCAGTTGCTCCTCACAGAACTTCTTGTCCACATCGTCTTCCTCGAGCATCCCACTCTTACTGAGCCGCTGTTGCCCTACAATCTGGGTGACTTCAATTACCTTATCAATGTTGCACCACAGGTCAATGCAGTGGGCAATTTTATGTGCTGCAGACATGAGTTCAACATCACTGTCTTTCCTCGAGCTATGCCAGTTTGAGAAACAATCCCTCAAGATAATGAGGATATCACTTACCTCTTGCAGTCCATCTTCTTTTCGTCTTTGTCTCTCTTCTTGTTGTCCTTGTCTTTCTTCTTGTTGTCTTTCTTCAACTTTGGATTGGTAGGTTGGTCCAGGTGAGCATCATCATCATCTGAACTGATGGTGTGGTGGGAGGGCATAGTGGTAGGTGGTGAGAGAGAGGAGAATTGGGCTGCTCACCATAATTCTGTTGGCCTGTGGGAAAATTTTGATCACAATCATCTACCTCAATCCATCTGCGACACAGCCATTGTGGGCAGCCTGGATAGTGTGAGTTATCACTTTACTCAATATATGTCCCTTTTCTGACTATTCTTAGTAGGACAATTACCTATTTTACTTTATTCTGTCGCTTGGAAGATCCAATACATGATTTTTAAACAATTCATGTTGCTCGAATGATGTCCCAACACCACCCCTCCAAGTCACTAGCCCCTCCAACATGGAGGATGATCTCTTGTGTTATGGCTGTGAGAAGCCATTTGAAACAAAGAAACGCCTCCATGCTCATGAAGCTACCTGCAAGGTAAACAAGTGTGTTAAAGTTGACGTTCTGCAGGCGAAGAAATGTCTCTCAAAATCCAAACAGCAGCTTCGAAAGGCTGGCTCACTCAGCTGATGGGGTTCATTGGTACAGAATTTACCATCAAGCTTGGATGCACCTTGCCCCCCTTTGCCACAACCAATGCAATGCTACAGCACTGAGTTTTTCCACAATGAAATAGAGGTATGCTCATTACTACTTATTTGCACACTTAATCATAAAATTTCACAGCCTGAGGTTGATGCAGGGCCATCAGGTTATGCTGCTGGGCCGGCAGCATCCCATCCCAAATCCAGAAGCACTTCACCTATGTGTGACTCTCCACCGCCAATGGCTTCATGCTCAGGATGTTGGATTTGTCTCCCCGCTCATTACACAGATTTTATACCAGGTTCCTCCATTCCTGAGTCTCCCCCAAGAGACCCATCTCCCCATGAAGGGTCTCCTGATGTTCCAGAGTTCAAAACAAGTCCAGATGATTTTGGCTTGTTTCACGTGTATCCAAGGCACCCTGGTGTCATCAAAGGAGACAATATTCAAGCCATCACTGATGCACCAACACTACAAGATCCCAATCAACCTCTGAATCCCTCTGAAACGTCATCTACGGATATCTCTCCGGATGATCTTTATTCACCCTTCAGCCATCCAACTGCAGGGCTTTTAATGGCCTGGCAATACTCCGGAGGGACAACCAAGATGGCCGCTGAACTAGACTGACTATGTTACGGTTTTCCTTGGTTGCCGGACCGGACCCACCGGAACCCCTGTTCATTTTCCTTTGTTCTTCACCATTCACCCTTGACAGACGGGACACGCTCACTTCCTGAAGGCCTAGCAGACACCTTCCACCCTGAGGAGCTACTATGCTTGCTCACACAGTACTCATTGCTGGAGTACACCACCAACCCGCCATTGTCCCCTTATGGCCCCTGAGGGGTAACCCTGGACCCTCAGCCTCGCAATACGCCGAGGGGTAACCTTCGACCCTCACCCTAGGGGTGACCTTGAACCCTAGCCCTCACAACACGACCTCCCCCAATGCCTAGATCTGGGGCATGACCTGCCATGATGATGGTTGCTACAGGCAACCCTTAGACCACCACACGGATGAGAGTATTCCCGTGTTGGCTAGGATATGTTTCCTGATCCACTGTTGCTATGCTCACTGATCCCTGCATACCTGGACAGCGGATCCTACTACTATAGTATTTCCCCTTGCTGCGGAGCACCACTCTTGACCCTCCGTCCAGCCGTGTACGCCCTATGGACTTGTCTTGCCATAGTGGGCATGTGTCAGACTAGGTTCACGTTTCACCTAGTCTTCCTATTTGATCCCGTTGATCCTCAGTGATCCTCTTCTGCTCTTCTTGACAATGGGATCCCGTTAGCCCTGATGGTCGTCTTACCATTCAGGTATTGCCCTTCGCCCCCTTCCTGATGTGGGAAGGCCCTTGTTCCTCATTAGGAGGACACCCCTTTGCCCAGATGGTCTGTGTCTGGATAGTATATAGACCCAGGGTACTAGCTAGAGATCGCTAAGCTAGTTCTACACCTGTATCACTGCACTTGTCACTGCCCTCAGGTGGGCCTTTGCAATCCTACTCGCTTTGCTGGTGTACTGGTGCTCGGACGTCAAGACCTCGTCCCTCTTGACCTCGCTTGCATTCCAAGAACCCCTCGCTCACCCCTTTGAGTCAAGCTCGTTGTAGGTCACACCTTAGCTGGTTGTCGGCCTTACTCTTGTGTACAGGATGCGCACTCTGCTGGGCCTCTCGCTCGCAGTGCACAAGGTTTGCCTTCGGCCTACTATTGATCCGACCTCCTCTTGACTCGTGTTTATTCTGCCTGGGCACGTGCTCGCAGTAAGCATAACAGACTATGGACGTTCATTCAAGATCCTCAATTCAACCCAAAGAATGATATTGCTTTTAGTCACAACCACGAGAAGAGACACATGGAAAAATATTTAGATGAGACATCTGAGTCCAAGCCCTTCAATGTTGCCCACGGATGGCGGTGTTCATCTGTCGAGATACCCTTACCCCACGAACAAACCAAGTATCCCTCAGAGACTCATCCTTCTATCCCCAAGCTCACAGTTGATGGAGTTTATCATCATGACATTGTCAACATTATCACCTCAGCATTTGAGAGCAAGAGTTTCTCAACATTTTACACTGTTTCCTATGAAGACTACTGGAAAGACTCTGATGACAGTGACCCCTTGCATGTGTTTGGTGAGGCATACACTTCCCCTGCATTCATTGAAGCCTATCAATCAGTTCAATCCTGCCATCGCAACCCTGGGGATGACTTGGAATGCATTGTTGCCCCACTCATGCTCTGGTCAGATGCCACACAGCTCGCCAACTTTGGCAATGCCTCACTATGGCCAATCTACCTCTACCTTGCCAATCAATCAAAATATACCCATGGCAAACCAACTGCCCATGCTGGTCATTATCTCACTTATATCCCTGGTGTATGTGAACACATGCTATAACGACATCAATATGCTCATTCCTCTTACAGCTTCCTGATAATTTTCAGGATGAACACACAGCTTTCTATGGCGAATCTTCATCAGATGATATTCATACTCACTGCAAGTGTGAGTTGATGCAGACAATCTGGACACTGCTCTTGACGATCAATTTGTCAAGGTATACAAAAATGGTGTTGTGATTAAGTGCTTTGATGGGATCACACGCCATGTCTTTCCTCAGTTTTTCAGCTACTCAGCTGACTACCCTGAGAAGTGAGCATCTCTAACTGTTGCTATACTATGATGTTCCTTATTTGATTTGGCCAGAGTATTACTTGGATGTATCAAGTTTTCTGGGAAATGTCCCTGTCCCCGGTGTTTAGTCAAGAAAACAGACATTGTTGAGATGGGAACTCTGGCCAATATGAACATCCAAATAACAAACACATGCATCAGCAACACCGCCTTAAAGAACAAAGTGTCAGATGCACGCAGATCTATCTTCAAACATGGAGCGAGTGTCAATGGGTTGTGTGTGAAGATTGTACTTGACAATCAGTCATTGGTTCCCACATATGTGAGTGATTTTGTAACTATCCTAGCCTTCACTTCACTCAAGTCTGTAGAATGCCTTTTCTAAGCAAATTCCAGACAAATCATTCAATTTTTTTCTGCTATTAGTCATCAACCTCTTACATGAATTTGAGTTAGGCGTTTGGAAGGCAATCTTTACACATTTATTGTGTGTTTTGTCCGCTTTTGGTAGTCAGGTGATTGAGGACCTCAACTATAGGTAAGCAATATGGATTCTTTGATACTAGATTGGCATAAATATTTATTTACAGGTACCACAGAGTCCCTACTTTTGGTAGAGGAACAATTCGCCAATTTGGGAGGAATGCATCAAGCATGAAATGTCTTGCAGCATGAGACTTTGAAGACCTTCTTCAGGTATATGTGTTTTTGCATGTTCAGCACACTGATTCCACTCTAAACTAGTGTGCACTTCCATGTTTCAAGGGTCTGCTGCCCGCACCTCACAACAAAATCATTCTTGACCTTATTTTCAACCTCGCAAGTTGGCATGGATATGCCAAGCTTCAAATTCACACTGAGAAAACACTCACATTCTTCAACTTAGTGATCGAGTCTCTTTGACATTTGGTGGGCAAGTTTCAGGAGAAGACCTGTTCTGCTTTCCATACAACTGAGCTTCCTCAAGAGAGTGCTGCTCATGGTCATTGCATGGCTGCCCTTGCTTCAAAAGAAGGAAACTCCGTGTTGTCAATTAGCATCAGAGCAAAGGTGAAATGGCTCAACCTCATGACATACAAGTTTCATGCCCTTGGGGATTATCCAAACACAATACAATGGTATGGCACAATGGACAACTATACTACTCAAACAGTTGGTTGATTATCCTTATTTTAAGAGTCATCTGATTGCTTGACAGGGTGAACTTGAGCACCGCTGTGTAAAGTGGCGCTACACATGGTCTGGGAAGAAGAAGGGATCAATGGTGTCAAGCATTGCCAACCAGGAGGCAATTGAACAATTTGTTCACAAACTTCTCATCATATGTCAAGAGCTTGCACCACAACCAAAACAGTGTACCCATGCATCCCCCACCAACCATCATTATATTGTTGAATCCTCACACGTGTCCAACAACCTTATAGCGTGGCTTGCAGAATGCCAGGATGATCCTGCATTTAATGTAAGTATATTCATACAAACTGTGGAACCACTATTGACCGGATTAAGAACTTTGTCTCCCACCTCCAGGATCACCTCTTGGCGTGTCTGCTCAGCATGAGATATGATGGTGATGAATACAAGTTCTTGGACAAGGACCGGCATTGCATCAACATCAAGGATGACCATCTTTTCTTTCATAGTACTTTATCTGTCAATTACACAACATATGACTTGCAGCACAAGCAAGACACAATCAATCCCATGACATGCTTGGATATAATAGTCCTGTCGCATGAAGACAAGTGAACCCATCCCTATTGGTATGCTCGCATTGTTCACATCTTTCATGTACTGGTCCAAGTATGTGAAAATGTATACTCACCTTTTTGTGCACCCATTCAGATGAACATGCTTTTTGTGCATTGGTTCCAACATGACATAAATTATGTGTTGGGATGGGGTGAAAAGCATTTACATTGGCTTCAGTTTTTTGATGCTGAGAACTCTCTGGATGCATTTGGTTTCATCAACCCAGGTAGCGTCATTCATGGTGTCCATCTTATCCCATCTTTCGCCTTTGGTACATCGCAAGACTTTCTCAGTGTATCAAGAGCACACCAAAAACTGGATGGGGCACCAGACCACTACGACTGGAACTATTATTACATTAATATGTAAGTTTTCTAGCCACAGCCTTGCAGTACTAAATTTAATCATGTAGGTTTGTCGATCGCGACATGTTCATGCGCTGTGGTGGGATTGGCCACAAAGCATCCCGCAGGTGGGATTCGACTTTGGAACACGACTTACACAGAAGGGCAGCTCAAAATGTGTTCCAGGAGGAGCAACATCCCAGCCAGATGGACTGAGAGCTGAGCAGTGAGGAAGAGGAATGGGAGGACATCAAGGATGAAAACTTACAATGGGATACCATGATGGAGGATGAGGGAAGCGATGTAGGCATTGACAAAGTGGAAGAGATGGATGGCAATGATATTGGATGTGGACACAAATACATTGATGAGGACTCAGATGACATCTATGGATGTGAGGGGTATGGGGCACTTTAACGGACTTGTTATTACAACAATATTGCACAATTTACAGCAAATAACACTCAGAGTACAAAGCTCAATGTTCAAGCATGATCTGTGCGTTCTAACCATACCACTGCTCAGTTTACAAGAGGTTTGATGGACACAGGAAAGGTCCTGAGGGAGCAAAACGCACAGAACAACATATAAGGAGGGATTTCATGTCTTGAATGCAGTGGTGGCCAGAGGGGAATGTCATCATCGGCTGAATCAACCTTGACCTTGACAATCTTTCACTTGAGTGCCACTGGAGTCTTCTTGATGCCCCCAAGAATGACTGGGATTGCTTTGACAGAGTTTGTCTTGATGTTTGAGTTGGCATTATCGAACAGCTTCCTAGTTAGAAGGCAATCAATATATATGCTGATTATAACTGATCTTTGACTCACTCAGACATGTTGACCATAACTGTAGCACTCCTTCGGTTCTTCTCAGCAAGATCCCATTCTTCACCATCTGAATTTTTGATGCTTTGGTTCTCACAAGGAAGATTTTGCTCTTCATCATCAGAGTTTTTGACGTATGCCTCTTTTGAGGCATCTTTAAGATGCAGAATAAGCTTCTAGATCAGAAATGTAAGTATTAAGCTGCTAACTTGAATCAAATCTGATAAATGGATACGTATGAGAGGGCCTGGTTGCTCAGGTGTGAAGTTGATAACATATGCTGGCCAACCATTTAAGAGGTTATCAACCTCTAGAACAAGGATGTTTCTGGATGTGTCAGCATCGTATGAGGGGTTGGTCTTGCAGCATTGGCTTCTCATGATTGACGACCATAGTAGTAAATGTGGCCTTTGTGGGTGTGATTTCTCGGTGGAGAAATGAAGTAGGCAGTGAAAAAGCAAGCAAGTGGAAGGAGAGAGGGACAAGGGAGGGGTGGACACGCATCCCTCCCTTATAATGTGACTGGAAGGGAATGGGATAACTACAAAGGAAGCACCAATATTTGTTCACATGCCTACTTGCTGGGCAACATCAATTGAATGAGTGAGCACTGTGTTACACAATATATATACATGCATAATTAGCACCCTCCAGAGTACAGATAAATAATTGTTACACTTACCATGTTGAGTTGTCTCCTGGAACATGGAGTCAATGGAGGGCGAAGTAATAGGTAAAAGCAAAAGAAAGAGAGAACAACAATAGCAGGATGCCGAGCAAGAGGAGGCCCATTTGATAGGGCAACAGCTTGGGCAAGCACAAGCTGACACTGCCCTCCACACTCTTGTAAGAGCCTATTGGAAGGGCAAGTGGTCCTGGTTCCACTTGGATATGGTTGAGGCAAGTCAAGCCTTCACTTGTTCCAAGTGAAGGAAGAGTTCTGTTGAGAGGAGACAAGTACAATGCAGTGTATTGCATAGAACTAACTTGGGGTTCTCTACTGTACAGGTAGGGCTTATATACAATGTAAGATGGTGCATGGACCATCAGGAAAACAAGGTCGTTGCTAGCAATGGTGAGAAGTCTATGGTGAACAGAGCTCTGCTGTCAGGAAGAGCAGAACAAAAGGGATCAGCGGAGCAACAAGTGAAACGCTACCAAGGTGACCCTACAAGTCTGTAGTGACTTGTGGTCATACATCATCATATTCAGGTGGAAATGGGGAAGACATCAGATGGGACTGGGTGTCCCATCGTGAGGAGAGGATAAGTCTGAGTAAGAAGAAGAAAAATAAATGATATCCCAGAAACCATAACAATAATGCTGAAATGTATGTTGAGCAATTCAAACAGGTGGTGACACTCATCAAGTGGAGAGAAATATGATATCATGGACCCAATGCTTAGGTCAGCCCAACGTGACAACTTATGTTTGGCCATATTGGGTTCCTGCTATTTTTGTGATGGATAAGGAAAGGATATATTCTGAAGTATACTCATCTCCTGAAATGCTTCATGCTGATGAAGAGGTTAATGCACTTCCATGACAACCTGGAGACATTCATGAATGTGTTGTTATACCACTCATGTTCTGATCTGATGTGATGCAGCTTGCCAATTTTGGTGACATGTCACTCTGGCCAATTTACCTTTATTTCAGGAATCAATCAAAGTATGTACATGGAAAGCCAACTGCAAATGCTTGTCACCGTATTGCATACATTCCAACAGTATGTCATAATGAGTTTCTACCAGCAGATACTGAGGCATAGATACTAGTTACCAGATAATTTTCAAGACTTATATATTGCAGAACATGGCATGCCTGCAACTGATGAAATGATCACTCACTGCAAGTGTGAGCTTGTACATGCAGTCTTGGATCTCCTGTTTGATGAAGAATTTGCCCGAGCATATGATGAAGGTCTCCTCCTCCATGTTACGGACTACCGGATACCAGGTACGGATTACCGGATACCGGATCTTTTTCTTTCTTATTGTTGGACTCATTCTCTCCTCACGATGGGACACTCGGTCCCATCCGATGTTTTCCTGATAGCTCATCCGTTTCCGAGCCTGTACAACCACAAGTCACTTCAGACTCGTAGGGTCACCATAGTAGCATTCCCTTGTTCCTCCGCTGATCCGTTTCCTTCCGCTCTTCCTGACAGTGGAGCTCCGTGTGTATTAGTATCTCCGCTGTTCCTTTCCTTCCGCTCTTCCTGACAGTGGAACCCCATTGTTCCTTCAGGACTTCTCACCGTTGCTAGCAATGCCCTTGTTCACCCGACGGTCCGTGCACCGTCAGACTTAGTATATAAACCCGTTGTCGCAGTAGTAGGACTCCCTAAGTTAGTTCTACGCAATACACTGCGTTGTGACTTCTCCCTCTCGACAGAACTCTCCCTTGGTTCGTTCCAGACCAAGGCTTGACTTGCCTCGACCGTATCCAAGTGGAACCAGGACCACTCGCCTTTCCAATAGGCTCTTACGAGAGTGCGGAAGGCAGCGACCGCTTGCCCCTGTCCAAGCTGTCACCTTATCAAACGGGCCTCCTAATATTTGGCATCATCTCTCTGCTCTTTGTCTGCGCCTCCGCTTTTACCTATTACTTCGCTCTCCGTCAACTCCACGTTCCAGGAGTTGACACGACACGGTAAGCATAACACTCCAGGGGATTGATGAGATCATGCGACAACATTTCCCACAGTTCTACTCACATGCAGCCAACTACCCTGAAAAGTAAGTGTGCTGAAGATACTGATAATGTACTGATAACTCACCTATTGGTTGATAGGGTGCTTCTCACTTGTATTAAATTCCTTGGGAAGTTTCTTTGTCCATGGTGCCTGGTAGAGAAGATCAATGTACTGTCAGAATTGATATAAGTGCCCAGTCGCCCTTCAATTCCCCCAGTATGGTTCATGCAACTAGTGCATCAGGCAACCCCTGCTGTTAGCCACTTAAGTCTGACCTGCTCATTGAATTCAATGGCTAGATAGCTCAGTGGTTAGAGCATCTGGTATATATCCAGGAGGTCCTGGGTTCAAATCCCAGCCTGGCCCATTTTTCACTCGACTGTAACAAGTTGATAACTTAATGACATTGTCAAATAATGTCATGTACATGACATGGGGTCAAAGTCTGATATGACTACCCAAACAAGAGAGTTGTGTATGAACAACAAGACATACTGCCATAAAATTGAGAAGGCATGCAGAAAATTGTTCAAGGGTAAGAGGATCAATGCTAAAGATGTAGTGAAATATTTGGAAGACCAATCTCTCACTCCAACTCGCATGAGTGTCAATACTATTCACATGTACTATGGCCATTATATCCTTTTCTAGAATGCCTTTGCAAAGTTTAAAATTCAATTTTACACACTACTCGTCGTCGATCTCTTGCACGAGTTTGAACTCGGTGTATGGAAGGCGATTTTCATACATTTGATGTGTATCCTGCAAGCGATAGGAGGCATCACAATTCAAGAGCTAAATTGGAAGTCAGTGTGTGACAAAAGTAACGTACTGCGATGAACAACAGTAACAGGTACAGAAAAGTGCCATCGTTTGGGCGTGGGACAATTCGAAAGTTCATCAAGAACGTATCGGCCATGAAAAGACTAGTGGCACACGATTTCGAAGACTTACTTCAGGTACGTATCATTCCTACGGTCAACCATCACTCCATAGAATTGCCTTTGTAGTGTGCCATCCCTGCCTTTGAGGGCCCGTTACCAGATCTGCATAACAAGGTCCTTCTCGACCTGCTTTTTGATCTAGCAACCTGGCACGCATTCACAAAGCTGCGAGTCCACACCGACACTACACTCTCATTCTTTGACATAGCTATGGTATCGCTGAGCGAAAGGGTAAAAAAGTTCCAGGCAAAGACGTGCTCATACTACCATACAACAGAGTTACCACATGAATATGCTGCCCGAGGATGACGTGAAGCTGCAATCGCTGCAAAACAGCCCAAGATATCAGCCAAAGGTGCTACTGGTCCCAAACCCAAGACCCTGAATCTTTCAACGTACAAGTATCACGTGCTGGGTGACTATCCTAATACCATTCAAAGATTCGGCACCACAGACAACTACTCGACTCAAATTGTAGGTTTCTATTACTATGTTCTACATACTGTTTGATTGATACACGGGGCGCTAGGGTGAGCTTGAACACAGGTGCTTGAAATGACGCTTTCCTCGCACAGGAAAAAAGAAGGGAACGATGGTTACGAGCATGGCCAAACAGGAAGTGATAGAGCGATTCATTCGCAAGGTGAACACCGCACACGAAGCGTTTGCAATGTCGGACACGTCCAAGGCTCAACCAGCTGCCAAGCGAGCCCGATCATCCCCCTCTGCTCGTTATTACATTGCTGCCACAGCGCGATCTTCACACGACCTTACTGAATGGCTAGGTGAACTTGGAAAAGACCCTGCTATTGAGGTATTCAACCTACTACCGTACTCATCCATCTTGATAATCTCATATTGTACAGAATTTTATCCCTCGACTCAAAGATCACCTGTTGGCCCGTTTGCGCAGCCTAGCATACAACGGGGATCAGTACGAGTTTACTGACGAAGATCGCGACCGCATTGTTTTCCGGGATAACAAGATTCATAACCACAACCTACTATGAGTCAACTACACCACCTACGACCTCCGGCGCGAACAAGACACCATCAACCCGCTTACACATGCAGACATCATGGTACTTTCCCAGGAAGACGAGCGGATGCATCCGTATTGGTACGCTCGTGTCATCAAGATATTCCACATAACTGTCGAACACCGCAGAGACCAATACTCACCATTCTCACGGCCAAGACGCATGGACGTGTTGTTCGTTCGGTGGTTCCAGCAGGACTCGAACTTGATTGCCGGATGGGATGCAAAACGACTCTACCGCCTCCAATTCTTCGAAGAAGAGTATCGTTCTAACGCATTCAGCTTTGTCAGCCCCAAATCGGTCGTTCGCGGCGTCCATCTTGTGCCAGCTTTTGCACTTGGTCGAACTGAAGATTATCTAGGCCCTTCGTTCGTTCGTAATGAGAGAGATGACTCGGCCTGGGACAGTGATTGGAAGTATTTCTATGTGAACGTGTAAGTGATTTACTCGTCATTCAGCACAATGTAACTTACAAACTTTTCAAGGTTCGTTGACAGAGATATGTTTATGCAGTTTCGAGGAGAGGGCATTGGCCACAAGGCGAATCAAGATTGGGACCAATTTCTCCAACAGGAGGGACGCAACGTACGACCAGCGTCGGACTCGGACAGTGATGAAGAGGTGATCGAGGCTCCGAGATTGGACGGTGATGATGTCGAATTTGATGATCCAGACGAGCCGGCGGGAGAGGAGGGCAATGCAAGCGAGACAGAGAAAAACCATAGCTCGGACAAGGAACACGAACTAGGCCGCGTCGAGGCTGATGAAGGGGAGGAGTTGGATGACGACGTCTTGGCACGAGAGGGATACGGAGCACTTTAATGCTACAGACATTGGCATATTGTTCATCATCTGAATCATGTTCAGACGATAGGGGGTATAACTAAGTCTCTATACAAACGATCCGCACGGCGTCTCGAGTTTGAGTTGAAGAGAGACGAGCGGCTGAACCTTGACGTCATCGACATGGCGCGAGAGTGACATGCGTGACAGATGACAAATCATCGGCTAATTTCGGACATCTGCAACTTTGGCGTTGACGCGCCAAGACTCCAACACTATTCTTTCTCTGATATTACATAATACCAAGACCCTCCGGGCATCCCTGGCCCTGATGCTGGCCAGTCATGCACACTTACAGATCATACAACCTCATCACTGGCTCGGAGCCACCGTGCGATTGATCTCCACGGACCGTTATTCCTTGAATCCCGCATGAACGCATGAACGCATGATTCGTTACACGGTCGGTACTACCTTGCACGGCCACCATTTATCTGGCATGCGGCTTGGCAACATTCCTTTCTCCACACTCATCCACCATCTTTTTGCCATCTTCAAAACTTTTGAATGTCTCGCTCAACTTTTCTGGACCATGTGACAGTGCACCTGCCACTGGTGTTGGACAGTCAGGACCCATGCCCACCCAGTTTCCCCGTCGCGTGTCGCAGACTCACACCCGGCCTGGGTTACCTGGAAGCTTTGTGTGAACATAATGTAGGTGTTTCGAGTGCCGCCGCTTCTTGGTCATTGGCTGAAGGGAATTACCAGGTCGATTTCGTCCCAAAGGATATCTGGTGCCTCACGCCTACTGGTATCGAAGTGCTGGACGGACAACAATATGTTCTTGACATTCTAATTTGTGCTACCGGTGTGTGGACTGATTTCAACACATACGATTGATAGCCAACCTGACAAATAGGCTACGATACAGACTTCAAGTTCCCCTTCCCTGTCGTCTGTCGGTCCGGGCTGGCACCGCAACAACGATACGACCCTCATCCTGTGACATATCTCTCGATCTGTACCGACGGATTCCCCAACTGATTCGGTTCACTCGTCACAACTCCGACACTGGTGCTGGCTCTCTATTCATCATGATCGAACGCGACGTGGAATATGTTGCGACTGTCCTGCTCAAGAGGCAGCGCGAGCGACTGAAGAGCGTTGAGGTCAAGAGAGAAGCCGTCCAAGACTTTGATCAATACCTCGAGGTCAATGCACCCCCTTTCCCGTCATCTTGGCCGACGCTGACTTGACAGGCGATAGATATATCAGGCTTACTTTCTTGGGGTATGTGTCGACGCCTCGCGCGACGTGACTCCAAACTCACCCACGTTAGACCGCGTACGGCGCACGATGCCACTCGTGGTATAAAATGGGAAAGAAGACGGCTACGTCGTCGGGCTGTGGCTAGGCTCGTGGCTGCACGTCATCTGCGCCTTTGAACGTCCGCGTTGAGGACTACGAATACGAGCATCTTCAGCATTGACTTGGACCTGAGCACGCAGATTGAGTACTTCACCCTTGCCGTAGGAAACGACTGCAATCGCTTTCCTCGCGGATCTTGAAGAAAAGCTTGATGTAGCTCAGGTTCAGTTCGAGGTGTATAATGCACTTCTCCCTCATGCAGCCAACCTCGGGGGTTAAGGTCTCAGGATCAGACAACTAAATATGCGATTGTTCACCGAGGTGTGTTGTCCAATTTCACCGTCTGCCATCTGACCACAGTCTATCAAGCTTTACCAATGCTACGCAGAGCCCTTCGATTATCCCATCATGAAACTCCTCGTTTTTCACATGTCAGAACAATGGAATCTGGCATGCCAGGAAAGCTGTTGGCGGATGAGTTCAGGCATCTAGCCTCCAAAATTCGCAGTGTTGTTGATTCACCAAGTCCAAATCAGCACGATCAACTCTGCCGTCTAAACCTCGAAATGCACAGAGTCATCACCACCATTCGCGAACTGCCTGGTTTCTCCCGTTTTCTTCTTCCCTCCCTCTTCTCAGATCTCCAGTGTGTCGCAAGTGAAGGG
>JBBPTB010000506.1:0-19196 GCA_038093875.1 Boletus tylopilopsis | reverse complement strand
TCCTCGCTTGCAAATGCGGTTTCTCTGGCGGGATGGTCGAATGGACGACCTGGAACGAGGGCTGCGCCTTCGTCTTCTGCATGGTCGTCACCATATCAATCGCCTCGTATTCCTGCTGTATGAGTGCCAACTCGTGCGGGTCGATTCCCCAAAAAGGTTCGAGATCCTCATGAATCTGGTCGTACTCGTCTGGCAACAGTACGCGATGTTTTACGACGTAATCCCACCTACAATGTGCGATCACTGTGTGCAGACACATACGTCTCGGGTTGGGAGGACCCACCATTTGTCAAATCCAAGGGGAGGAGCTCGTCGGTAACGCCGCCGGTACTCTGCAACGGCTTCGTCGAGCGTCTTGCTCGCCTGCGCTTGTTTTTCTTCCCATGCTGCTTCCGCATCGTGGATGAGTTGAAAAATAGGGTGAGGACTATTCGTATTGGTGACGAGTAGTCCGTCAGGGGTGACTGTATGCTTTCCCAGAGATGGTCTGTCCTGCGCTTGTCCAGGACGCATCCACGCAAGATCCAATTCAAAGGGATGAAACTTGTTGGGCAGGTGGAATGGCCACTCAAAGATGGTGTGTAAAGAGACGAAGACCAACACGATCAGAATGACGATAAAGAATTTACGGGATATGGTTCTGGGCAGAGTTATCCATGGGAGCGCCATATTGGAGGGGGCGAAATAGGGTGAAAAGTTGCGACCAGAGAGACAGGGCTGTTCACCCTGTCATAACAGATAGCGAAGCGCCGCCCAACGACTGCGCTAACCCTGAGCGGAAATGATAGATGCAGGGTGCTGTGGCTTTTGGTCACGGAATGATAACAGACACATCTCATTATGCCATAACTGTTCGTGATCGAAACGCCACTCTTTGTCTCCCTGGGCGAGAAAACGGTATGATGAAAGAGACAGATGTGTAGACGATCGCCACATACTATCATTAAATAAAGCGTCTTACACGTCCTCCACCATAACGCTAGATCTTCTCTCCGTCCTCCAAACTACCGGTCGCACCCTCTTCCAAGAATGCTATGGTCTCCATTGTAGTCGACGCTTTTGCACTGCGCCCCGTGCTGTACGTTAAACCGAGCCCACTGTCCATTTCGCGATTCCAACGGCCTTGCGAGTCGCGCAGGTGCAGCTCTCGTATATCAATGATGAATCTTGGAGCGAGAGTGAAGAGAGGAACGTTGGCGACGAGGAACAGTACTTGTGCGACCCATCCCTTGGAAGGGAGGACACCAACAAGACGCAGCAAAGTGATGAGATAATTGAGGAGGGTTCTGGTCCCGGCGTATTGTTCATCACGTCGTCAAATAAAAGAAAGACGGAGACGTACGAAAGGAAGTATAACATGCCATCTCGAAAGATGAGACTCATGTACTTGTTAAGCTTCCACTCCCGCGATATACGATACGTTCCGAGCAAGTTCCTGACGGTGTGAGCGGCCACCATGACAAACAAGATAGTGCCAAGAATGCACTGCGTGATTGCGGATGCATAATTCCACGTTTGTGTGCTATATGCGACATTGCAAACCGTGGCATCTGATGGTAGTTGTTCGATTAATACTGTAGATCAGAGGCTCGTAAAAATCGATGTAAATAGAACGGGGTTGTTTGACACGTACCAATGCCGTACTTTGGATCACTGTAAATGCCACTGGCAATCAACAGGATGGCAACCTTTATGACATATAACGCCAGGAGAACACCAAGAATAATTCTTGACAAACTGTAGAGCGCGTACACACGGAGGATCAGCACCACTCCAATGACCATCAGATTTTTGTCAAGATGCAGAAAATGAGAAGGCTCACTATTGGCAGTCATCAAAAAGATTGCCAAAGTCCATGTGATGAGATCATTGACTATAGTACCTTGAAAGCATCGGGACTTAGTCCTGACAGGGAACTGTCGAATACTCACAACTATCGGACTATGTCAATGCTCAGAGATTCTCAAGCTTCAATGGTACTTACGTCTATTGTTATTCAACATATTTTCAGTCACGGATGAGTGATGGGAGAGTGGTTAGATGTGTCGATGAGCCCGCACCTTCATCGAAGCGGGTATGAAGGTACTGCCATCTGCATGTTCGTCTTGTCAGTTTGGATCATGACGATTGCACACCACAAACATACACAGCGCTTGTATGCTTGGGAATTGGTTCGAAGTCAACATCTGACGCACATTGTATCCGCTATCCGCTCACCAGATAGAAAGGCCACCGACGTAACGGACCTCACAAGGTTTAAGTATGCAATGCAACACCGTCGAGCGTGAGGAAACTCACAATAAAAAACAGCGAGGATACGCTAGTCCAGGGTCTGTTCTGTAATATCAAGTGTTCTGTCTGTTGAGCTCCCCGGTAAACTGACTAGTATTATCACGAACCCAGACATATACCACCTCCACAATCGTCAGCTGGGAAACTATCGAACCGAATGCTGGCACATTACCTCTCTCGAAAATGTGAGGCCTGAAGACATGCTTGAACATGATGAAAAGATCACTTGAGATGGATGGCTCACAAAAATCATAACCAACGGCAGTCAACACGATAACTATAATAATCGAAGACAATCAGATTTCAACTATAACCAGACGTAAAAAAAGGAACAACGGGAGCCATAGTCAGTGACCTTTTGCAACGCCAAAGTTGACCCCACATCCGAAGACATGATCCGTAAAATAAGTTGGAGAACACGAGCGAATGGTGGCACGGTTGCAGCGAGGGGTGAAAACCGAAAGCGTGGAGTAAGCAGGTTTTAGGGCGCCGAGAATAAATGCTACCGTAATACTTTGCCTCAATGCACTGCACACGGGTTTTGATGTTACTAACCATCAAGGCACGATTACTAGCATGCCGTTTGCAGTGCTGTGCAGACTCGATGCCTATGTCGGGTGTCACAAGCAAACGAACTTGGTATCATGCAATATGAGGCTCCGGTTTGACCTTGACAGACTGCTGAAAAGGACAGGCTGAGGGCAAACCAGGAGTCTTACCTCGGACCATGCAGTGGAGTATACAGGTCTTCATTTCGGTATCCAGTATGTTCCCCGTACCAAGGCAAAGATTGTGGCAGTTACATCGGCGCTGTAGGATGAATCGTGGGATGTGACAAATGACAGCCGTGGCGCACAGAGCCACAGCGACCTAATTGAGCGGCGCTCCTCGCACTCGTCCTCCGACCCACACCGGTTTCAGCGAGCGCGCGCACGCCACACCCTGCCTTCTGGCAGTTCCATGGGTCCGGAACGCACGCCTCTCAGGCGTTCCCACCCCCCCGCAGCTCCCGACCCGCACGTCAGGCACTCAGGCACCCCCTCTGCTCCCTCTGGCCTAGCGTGCATGAAGATCTCTCCGAACGGTCGCTGGGCCAGCTCCGTATCCACATATCACCAAGAAACACCTAATTCCATTTCATACCATCCAACTTGTTCTGCTACTCTTATACACACCACAATGCCATATGTACCAAATTCTAACCAAGAAAATATGAATGAATCAGTGTGTTCAAAGAATGAGCGTGAGCGTGAGCAAAATACTACTACAGAAAAAAGAGTGTGCCAAATGCCATTTGTGTCGTGCTGTTCGTCCGTAACAGGGAATCGAGTGGAATGGGGAATATAAAAAGAGTGAACGAGGTCGAATGTACACCTACAGAGGGAGGTGAAAACTCCCTGTTCATATAGAGTCGCATCTGCGCGTTAGAGTTGTGAAGTTATCCAAGAAATGAGCAAAGATTGAAAAAGAAAGTTAAAAAGCATAAAGGAGAACGATGATGGTGATGATGAAGGCAATGCAAAGTCCGTGATAAAATGACCTCGTACAGAAACCACGTTCAATGCCCAAACCATTCACCCCCGCTCGCGAGCTTGGCAAAAAGTCCCCGACGTTCGAGGAGCACCTCATACGGTCCCTCCTCGGCAACCTTTCCGTCCTCGATGACAACCACCCGATCACACATCCGCATCACCTCGGTCTTGTGCGTCACCATCAACGTCGTCCGACCAACTTTGGCGGCCCGTATCGTCTGGAGTACCGCCGCCTGGTTTGCACCATCCAGCGCAGACGTACATTCGTCAAGAATGAGGATCCGGGACGGACGCGCGAGCGCGCGGGCGATTTGCAGGCGTTGGGCTTGGCCACCCGAGATAAGCGCCGCATTCTCGCCTACCATCGTGTCGTATCCATGTGGCAATGACATGACGACGTCGTGGACGTGAGCAGCCCGTGCGGCTCGCACGACGTCGTCGTTGGTCAGTTCCCGGAGATGTCCATACGCGATATTTTCCCGGATGGTCCCATCGAATAGGTTTGGAGTCTGATTCACGACCGCGACATGGTCACGGAGGTGGTGGACGTCTGTTAGCTGAAGCTCGTGTCCGCCGATTGATATCATGCCGGAGGTAGGTTCGTACAATCTTTGCAGCAGCGCCGCTACTGTCGATTTGCCGCATCCAGAAGCGCCTACTAGCGCAACGCACTCGCCCTCTGTGATCTTCATCGAGAAGTTCTTCAGCACGGTCGTATCGAGCTTTGTAGGGTAGGCAAAGGACACGTCGCGTAGTACGAGGTCTCCAGCGATCGGTGGACGGAGTATTCCCTGGGACTCACTCGTCCCGTCGGCGGAAAGCGTCACGAACTGGAAGAGGTCGCTGGTCGCTTGAACACTCTTGGCAATCCTCTGAGTGAATGACATGATCTGACTGCCAAGAGTAACAGTGAAGACAACGAGATTCAAGACTTGAACCATCCGAAGGTAGGTGTATGTGCCGTTGGCTACTAGAACCGCGCCAACGTAGAACAAGAGTGCTTCTGCGAGGTAGATGAGAGCGGAAGCGACACCGTAGGAGCATCCTTCGAAAAACGCGCCGCGAGAGCCTATAGCGAGACAAGTAGAAATAGCTTTGTCGAACTGCGCTTGCAAAACGGGTTCCAGCGACATGGCGCGGATACTACGAATGTTAACGATCGTCTGTAGCAATCAGAAACATGAGCTACAGCAACGACCGACTGTATTGATGAGCATACCTCATAGTAGATCCTCGCAACTTCTTCGCGGGCTCGTTTGTTCCTGACTTCAGATTTCGCGACCAATCCCGCTTGAACGGCCATCACGCCAACAAAGATGGGACCGATGGCCATGCCCACGAGAGTCAGTTGCCAACCCCACACCATGGCCCAAACTAGGCCGACCCCCATCATGGCCACAACGACGACAAACTGGCTCATGACGACTGCCACGAGCGCTCGCGCGTCGTCAGCATCTTCAATCAAGGCATGTGCAAGTGCAGCAGGGGAATGCGCGGGAGAATCGAACCAAGTTTTGTCTTGCGACAGAACGCGAGAGTAAGCGGTGTTGCGCAGACGGGTGACCCAGCGAATTGCAGAGGTTTCCATCAGGAAGAACTTGAGACCCATAACAAGACCATCGACAGCCGCGACGCCGAGAACGAAAGCACCATACGAGTTGATCGAGGCGCCACCAGGGTTTGCAGAGACCTCGAAAATCAAGCGAGAAAGGAGGAAAGAGAATATGGGCGTCATGGCACCGTTCAACAAGGAAGCCAGAAGACCGAGGAAGAGGAGGTATTTGGCAGGAATCGTGGGGTATACGCGACGGAGTGTCGCGATGAGACCTAGTGAGGGAAGGGAACCTGATGTCGAGTTCTGTTGGGACGCTTGGGTATCGGTGATGTTAACGGCAATTCTTCGTGGACGCCTCTCGCGCCTTCCAAGGGCCTGTGCCGCGCTTCGTTCCAGGTTATTTTTCTCACCCTCAAACGCATCATCGTCTTTGACCATCGGTCGGGATGAAGGGGCGGAAGCAAAAGGTGAAGTAAACGATGGAACCATGGGCGAAAATTGCAAACTCATCCGACGACCATCGTAGGCGAGGGGTGGAATAGTAGGCGAAGAAGTTAGGATGGACAAACTAGAAGGCCTCCTGAGTCTCCCAGAGGCACCACCTTCAAACTCGGTTGTTCGATTCAACGAAGCAGAAGGGAGACCAGGAACTGGGTCCTGGACACTGCCGTTCGTCAGTTCGGAGACGACGTCAAACATCCATTCCCCGATTGCCATCGTGACGGGGCGTACACCACTAAGAGTCGGTGCGAGGCTGTAGTGTTTGTCCTTTGCCTGTCGAGTCTCCCGCGCTACTTCGTCTTGGGAAGCGAGAATGTCTGCGACTTCTTCATATACGGGCGGATAAGAGTCCGATTCGTGGCCGGAACAACCGCTTTGGAGCAACATCTTGTTCCACACCCCATCGGCCTTTTCCAAGTCTGCGCGAAATCCTTGCTCGGCCACACAGCCCTCAGACATAACGTACACAAAGTCGTCTGCGTTAATGCTGGTGAGGTCGTGTGTGATGATGATCGTAGTTTTGTTGGCGCGCGAACGCCACGTGCGGATCGCTGCAGTCGTCAAGTGGCGCGTCACCGGGTCCAACGCCGACGTAGGCTCGTCTATACGCGCACGCATTATAAGCAAATCATTGTCCAACATAGCGTGAGGAACCCACCAAGAATCAACACATCGGGATCCCGTACTCTCGCTCTTGCTAGCGCCAATCGTTGTCTCATACCCCCACTCAACACGACACCACCTTCAGTGTCGGTAATATCCCCGCTCCCAACGAGGATGGTATCGTACCCTGCTTCAAGGCCAAGTACCCATGCTTCCAACATTGCAAGGCGACAGGCTTCTTCTACCTCTGCACGGGTCACGTCTTCGGCATTCCTCCCGTTTCCGAAAGCACCGAGGGCAACGTTCCAGTGGATAGAGCCCCTGAAGACTTGTGCACCAACACCCGCAGAGCCTTGCGTGACGCCAGCGACGTGTGTTCTAACCCAAGCAATGTCGAGATATCGAAAATCTTGCTCGTCGAGGTGGACTTCACCTTTTCCAAGATCTGGTGTATAATAACCGAGGAGTATAGATCCGATCGTAGATTTACCACAACCAGAGGGACCGACAATGAACGTTGTCTCTCGAGAGGGAAGAAACATATTCACGTTGCGAAGAACAGGCACGGTTGGGCGGGTGGGATAGGCAAATGTAAGATTAGCGAGCATGAAATCACCCGCGAAGTTGAGTGGCATAATCCGGCGAAGGGGTTGGGCCTTTCGGTGTTTGGGGACAATTGCTGCGGGGACCTGCTGAGAGGAAGCAATGATGGCTGCGAGTTCTGCAGCTGCCCCTTTGCCTTTGGCTAAGACGATGAGAAGAGGGACCATCATCTGCAAGTTACTGGTCGCTATCAAACAAGCCCAGAAGACGCTCATGACGTCGCCAGGCTGGTTTTTTCCCTGGAGGACGAGGTGGGCTCCATACCAAAATCCTTGGACGAACATGGCCATGGTGACAAACTGAGTCGTGCCGGACGCAATACCCCAGATACCACCGAGGGATTGAATGGCGGCAGGAACGCGTGCAAACAGAGAGTGTTCATAAGAGGCTGCATTCGCGGCTTTGACCGCACCGATATTCGATACGACGCGAGTGACAAGGGAAGCTGCGTGAGCGAGAAGTGTTCTTTCTTGTGCGAGACGAGGTGTTGCGAAAGCCTGGGAGAAACCTTGGATAAGGATAAGAAAAGGGACAGCAGAGAGGATGACAAGGGTCAAGAGAGGGGACCAAAAGAATGCGAGAGCAAGCGCAGTTATTGTCGTTGTTAAATATTGAATAAATTGGCCAGCTGCAAGGGACGACGCGGCGCGTATATCGTCGGTTTCCCTGTTGGATGAATGAACATCGTGTCGTAGAGGGGACAGGAAGGAGAATACCTAGCGAACCTGGCCATGAGGCCGCCAGCGCCAATGGGAGCAGCCTCGCCACCCATGTCCTGCACGTTGGTGGGATTATCGCTTCCCATCTGCCCATCGAACCACTCCATTCGATTGTGCACGACCGCGTGATAAACCTTTCTCCTGAGCTCGATAACATTCCATTCGCCGGTCCATATCCACAGACTGCTCGTGACGCTACTCATGATAAGGGCGCCGACACCGAGGGCAACGAGCTCGAGTGCGGCGCGGCCAACGCCATGGAGCAAAGCATGCTTTTCTGCTTGAGATGGATGTGATGTGAGAGGGAACGCGGCGAATGCATTGAAAGATTTGCCGACGACATAAGTCATAAAAGGAGCGATGCCACCCGCTGCCACAGAGGAGGTGACGGCGGGAACGAGCAACACGAGTTTTCGGCGCGGGGTGAGGAAGGCGAAAAGGAGCTTGAAAGAGGGTGCGGGCGGGGGCGAGGGAGGAAGAGGAATGTCGTGGACCGATGGTGATGGGGGAGAGGGAGGGTCATATTGCTTGATGTCGGGATCGTCGACGGTCAGAGTTTGGACAGACAGCGCTGGGCTGGATGGATCGTGGTTGTTCATCGCTGTCACGGACGACGACGAGCAACGACTGTGCGCTGCTGGTGATGGAAATAAGACAAGAAAGATCTTTGAGCATCTTCACCGAGTACTCTTTTGTTTTGTGGCACGCTCTATTGTCTTGCAAAGACAATAAGATACTCGATTAGGTAATCAGCTAGGAACGATGCTCTTGCACAACAATGAACAATAGATTACATAATAACAATGGGGGAGCCAACGACTTTCAACTTGACACATTCTTCGATCCAGTACGGATGTCCAGCCCACGCGTCTTTTACTTTGCTGATAACGGTACCGTCGTCCATCCCCAGACGTGCGCATTGGAATCTTACCCGGGCTATCACGCAGACCTTCCCGAGGGCTGATCCGGAGCCCTGGAAGAACGTGGTCATTACAGAACAGGACGACGCCAGGTCCGAGGCGCCCCAGCAGGATGCGGTGGGCCGCGTCAGTCGAGTGACGGCGCCGTATTGGCAAGCCCAGTTACTTACTATTCCGAGGAGCAGGGTTAGAACCAATGACACTCAAGGAGATAACAGACTCCAAGGAGTCCCCGTCGTCTTGGGACGCCGGGCCGTCTGTGATGCAAGTGATGATGCGATCATGTTGCATGAGAAAACCTTAGCTAAGGATTCTGTTGAGAACTCTTCAATCTAAAGCCAGACACGATACTGTTCGAGTTCCATACGCACTTGTTTCACAAAGCCATTGAGGACAGCAAATTGGGCGATAACCCTCCAAACTTCAAGCATTAAGTTCAGATGCCCTCGTTTAGCTCTGACACAAGTTTCATCACTACGTCGTTCTAGCAGCATCCATGCTTGGCAACGAGGGCTCTCGGAGTTCGAGAGAGCTGCGCAAATGGGAGCTTCAACTTCAAGGTGCTTGCTCCTTCACATCGGACCATCCCGTAGGTTTTCATTGGGATCGAATTGAAGGTATGTATTTTCCATGTTGAATGGATGCAAGCGCGCGCCATCTGACAAGCTTAGACCACCCATCGCATCTATTAGGTTTCGTTGTTAGGTGATGCTCGCATGACCCCATGGTCACTTAATCGCCACTAACATTGCTAGAGCGACTGGACATTTACCCAGCCGAGGCGCTGTCTATATTCGCGCCGTCGAAGTTTGATCCCCGTTTGGGATTGTCAGGTGAGCTCAGTGCTCTCCTGCACACGGTAATGACCTTTACCATGGTGTGCATAGATCTGCGGTTTCGAAATTCAGCAAATGGTGCATGTATCAACGTGTACCGCACTATTAGAGACGCGATGGTATGTGCGCTACCCCGGCCGGTATATCCGTGATACTTGACCATTGAGGGTACATACCCATTTATCATCAGAGGTGAACGCTAGTGGCTTCATTACGTTCCGTTGATGAGCTGTCATGGGACTCATGGCCCGATCGGGCGTATTTCCAACTGGGTAGGTGTCATGTATAGGCATATCAACTTGTAACACCTACTCGATGACGAACCGTTGGCTGTTAGGACTGAAACTACCAGTTATGAAGGAGAGTAAGCTGGAGGGGAGAAACTCAGAAACGAACCTCGGCACCAGAGACACTTGTGACGTGCAGCGAGCGTTCGATGCGAGAGGCTCAACCTATTGCTACTTGCAGACTCGGAAATCGACGCCTTGCTGATGTCACGCCTTGAGCATGCACGCCTGGACAACGCTCCGCAGCGACGACTTCCGCTGAGGCATGAGCTAGCATGAAGCCCCGCCAGGCCGCAATAGTAGAATACCTTGTTCCTCCCTACCGCAACACCTTCAAATCTCTTCCTTTTTTCTCCAGGACTACTTGCCAATCCCACCTCTCTTCAACTCACGCACTCGGCGACCATGTCTACAGATCTCACAACTTATATGGAGACGCTTTACCTCAGTAACTACGTAGCTCGTACGTTCAATAATTTGCCATGTACGATTGGTTTCTGACGACTTGCGCTAGTTGCGTCCATCGTTCTCGTCACTTATGACTACGGTATGTCTTCGACGGAAGCCCATTGACACGGACAGAACTGACGTTTACGTAACTAGTCCTCACCCTTCAAGCAGAGGTATTTTAAGTTATCTGTATTCTTTGTCTACCTCTCCCAACAACGTTCGGTTGGTCTCTTTCCTTAGATAGATTATATCTGGGTAAATGAGCAGCACTTCAATGATGCGACATAACATTGACGAGATTACAGAAGAGACAATGGACCTGGGTCTCTACTGTGTTTCTTCTCGTACGTCCTAATCATATTTGTTATCCTTGCAGTTTATATTCCGATCCAGATCCGTTATTTGGGCATACTCACATGCATGTATGACTATTGTTTCATTGACACTTACCTGACACTAACCTGATCTATCAACCAAGTTTTCTTGGGCTAAGTATGATCAACTCTCGACAAGGGTGGCGGTTGGTACTGACCATAGCAAACTTTTAGCTGGGACTACCTTGGCGCCTAGTCCGTTGTGGGTAAGATTCCCGCTACATAATATCCAGTGGATGCCTCATTCACCATATGTTGCACAATATTAGCTGTGTGTATTTCATCTTTTTTCTTGAAATCAGTGTTAACTGATACATACCTACTGGATAGCTGTAGGGTTTCATACTTACTGCTCGTTGTAATGATTGAATTATTCTTTTGTCGGCAAGGCAACATGATGGCTTTTTTGACCGTTTGGACTCAAAACCTCTACATGGTTCTTACCGACTGTGAGTTCTGTTTGCACATCTCTGCATCATCAATTTATACGAATCAATTACAGTAATGATGATCTTGCGAGTCTATGCATTGTTTAACCGGTCACGAAAGGTTCTGGCTGTTCTGTTGTTCATTTTTATTGCTGAAGTTATTGTCAACATCATCGCTGTCATTATATACTCCAATCCCGATGCAACGGTTGGTAAGTCTAGTTGTTTTATTTTGCATATTTCTGCATTCTGTGACAAATCTGAATCGGTTTACATTGTGGTCACTACAGTGTCCGACAATCCTCCACTTGGCCCACAAATATGTCTGGTGGTATACCCTTCATGGACCTGGGCCAGATACTCCACTGTCCCCGTGTTTGTTCTGGATGCTCTGATGTGCATACTGGTCATCTACAACTCTTTTGCACAATCATATCAACTATACGTTGCAACAAGGAGATGGCAGTTCAACAAATATCTCAAGCTGCTCCTCCAACAAGGCATCCTTTACTTCTCTGTGTGAGTCCATCATGCCCGAGATAACGAACGGAAACCGACGGTGGCCCGAATTGAATTTATAGTAATTTTGCGTATGCCGTAGTTCCCAGGGCGCTCTTCAGCACACCCATCAGTGTCAACGCCTTCACCATCATATATCTTTCTTTGAATGGTCTCATGTTCACGCTGAACCCCAGGTTCATATTGAGCTTGAGGGAGATGCACGCCGAGAATCACCAGAGCCAGTGGATCGACACTGGGTTTGGCATGACGTCGCATGGAACGGGGTCATCGACGCTTATCCAGTTTGCGGGACAGGAGGAACGCGAAATCGAGGATACGCCTATGGGAGAAGCGAAGAGGGAGAGACATGTCGATGTGATGTGATGTGATGTGATGTGGCTGGAAGTGCATCCGTTTTTTCATCCATGTTTATTCTTTTTTTTTACATTCGACAATTTAAATTACAATCGCGCTGCTTCCGATGGGTCGTCAGATGAACGGAAGCACAACCAAAGGCCATCTGGCCCCCGGCGGACAAGCTACGGGACGTCGTCACGCACTCAGCCAAACTCCCCGTCTTCGTTGGACGCCAATACGCCCTCAAAATCACCGTCGACGTCCATGTTTGTGTTCGCAGGGGTTGGGCGGCAAGTCGCCAACTCATCTTGCACGACGTACGCCGCGTTGTTTTGACTTCTGGTCAGGCCAACCTGCGCCATCATGTACGCTCGACTTCCAGATGGGCCAGACGCACACTTCCGACCTTGGCCCACGAGTGAACTTATTGTACAGTATAAATTAACTGCAATAGCATGATGCGATGACTGAATCGTCCTATTCCATGTTCAAGTTGATGAGTGACACTTGTAGGCGAGGATAACGTCATCCTTATAAAATGGCCTGGATGATGAAACTGGTAGAGAGGGAAGCTGCTGTTCCATCAGGGTTGTTTATCGGAGCTCTCGTAGTGGATGAAAAGATGATGCCTCGAAATAGCGTGATGGTATCGTCGTCTAGATCGGTTCCTGCAGGCCCGTTCCTGGAAGTCTGGGTGATCTGACGCACCGGATATATATGTAAATGGTCACTGAAGGTCGAGGTGGCAATGAAACGGCGTGGCGAGCGTGCAACATGACCGTCGTAGGAAGCAAATATATCACCATTGCTCGCAGCGGTTATCTACGCGGAAGGACCTATCGAGGAACCGGTCATGAAAGCTACCTTCCTTGGGGTCGTCACAAGATCCAGTGGTAGATCAGCGAAGACGGAGTCTGCAAGCTTACTCCATACTGCTTCAAGCAGCTACACCGTAACCTGGGCGTGAAACGTTGCCTATTTCAAGTTAACACCATTTGGAAAATTGAAACCATGGTATGCCTTGCAACGCTATCCCTTGTCCCAGACTGTAGTGGTGACGAACTTGCTTGAGACGCTTGTGACGTGTGACAACCACCACAACGGTCACTGCAACCGTGATAGAGACTCGGCCCTGCCGCCAGTATTTAGGACCGCTCAACGCCCCAGTCTGTCAGTCGGGTTTGCCGTGGCGTTACTTCAGTCCTTGTTTCAATATCACATTACTGACGCAGATGTTTCAACCTGACACCCTACCCTGCATTGTTCATCGCAGTGATGCATAACTAGACAAGGTTTCAGAGGATAGCTTTAAGTCCAGTCACGCGATAGGGTTCACTAGAATTCCTCTTATCTTTCTCCATCGCAATACCTTCGATCCTCCTCTCTTGGGCTTCCTTCCTTCTGCGTGTGCTCCGCCATTTCGCTTCAAATCTGACTATTCTACCTCTCTTCAAGTCACCACTCGGCGATCATGTCTACAGATCTCGCGACGTACATGGAGACGCTTTACGTGACTGACTGCGTGTCTCGTACGTCTATGTTTTGTGTATAATTGGTTTCTGACGACTTGCGCTAGTCATGTCTATCGTTGTCGTCGCATATGACTACGGTATGTCGCCAACGGAAGCCCTTTGACACGGACGGAACTGACATCTACGCAACTAGTCCTCACACTTCAAACCGAGGTATTTATCTCTATCCTTTGTCCCGTGTACCTCTGCCAACAACGTTCGGCTGGTCTCTTTTCCTAGATAGACTATATCTGGGTAAGCGAGTAGCACTTCAACGATGCGACACAACATTGATGAGATTCAACAGAAGAGACGATGGACCTGGGTTTCTACTACGTTTATTCTTGTACGTCTTAATCAAACTTTGTTGTCTTCGCAGCTTATCTTCCAATCCAGATCCGTTATTTGGGCATCCTTACATGCGTGTATGACTATTGTTTCATTGACGCTTATCTGACGCCAACCTAATCAATCATCAAGTTTTGTTGGGTTGCGTAAGACAACTCTCGACGTTGTGACCGTTGTTATTGATCACACCGGACTTTTAGTTGGGACTACCTTTGTGCCTGGTCCTTCTTGGGTGAGGTTTCTGCTACGTTCCGTGCGCCTATGCCTCATTGACCATGTGTCATGTACACAACATTAGTTGTATGTATTTCATCTTTTCTGTTGAAGCCATTATTAGTTGACATTTATTGGGTAGCTGTAAGTTCTCGTGCTTGCTGATTATTGCAATGATTGAACTGTGCTTTTGTTGGCAAGGTAAGATGATGGCTTTTTTGACCAATTGGACTCAAAACATTTTCATATTTCTTACCGATTGTGAGTTCTGCTTGCACTTCTCGGATCGTCAATTTCTACCAATCCATTGTAGTAACGATGATATTTCGAGTCTATGCATTATTTGACCGGTCACGAATGGTCCTTGCTGTTCTGTTGTTCATTTTTGTGGGTGAAGTTGTTGCCAACGTCATTGCTGTTGTTATATACTCCAATCCCAAGGCAACGGTCGGTAAGTCTAGCTATTTTATTTCCGCATTCTGAGACAAATCTGAGTCAATTACCATTGTGGTCGCTACAGTGTCCAACAATCCTCCACTTGGCCCACAGATATGTGTGTTGTCATACCCTTCATGGAACTGGGCCAGATACTCCACTGTCCCCGTGTTTGTTTTGGAAGCTCTGATGTGCATACTGGTCATCTACCGCTCCTTTGCACAGGCATATCAACTGTACATTGCAACAAGGCAATGGCAGTTCAACAAGTACATCAAAGTGCTCCTCCAACAAGGCATCCTTTACTTCGCCGTGTGAGTCTGTCACGTTCGATATGGATAGAACTGACAGGTTGCTTGAATTGATAGCAACTTTGCGTACGCCGTAGTCCCCATGGGGCTCTTCAGCATACCTATCAGTGCAAACACCGGTCTCATTCTATTTTTCAGCGTGAACGGTCTCATGTTCACGATGAACCCCCGGCTCATATTGAGCTTGAGGGAGATGTATATCGATGATCATCAGACCCCGTGGATCGATACTGGGTTCGGCATGACGTCGGGTGGAACAGGTACATTGTCCCATATCCAGTTTATGGGGCAAATACAAGAGGATCACGAGATAGAGGAAGTGCCTATGGAAGAAACGAAGGGGAGGAAATATGTTGAGGGGTAGTCGAAAATTCATCCGCTGTTTTCCATCTTCATTTTTATTCTGGTGTTTAGAGGACTATCGATTTAAAACGCGATCATGGTCCGCTAGATGGAGGAGCCGCTTCAAGTGGACTAGATATCAGACAGATTGTGTCGTCACGCGCTCGAAACTCCCGAGTTCGGTTGAATGCGAGTGACTCGATTACGTATATGATATGCCTCTCAAGATCACCGGATTTCTCGAGTTGAGCAATGACATGTTGACGTCGGTGTTTATGCTCGCAGGCGATGAGGACATTGGAACGACAATCTTCACCTCGAATCTGCGCTCCTCTTGCACCGCATGCGCCTCGCTGTTCTGACTGTCAGCCATGTAGGCCAGACACGTCTCGACTCGCACCAAAATTGATCCTGTAAAATTCGACTGCTAAATGCCAGATGCGCAGCATAATCCACTTGTGCGACTGCGCCTGTGAGTGAATTCAAAATGTGCTGTATAGATTACATAGCTACCACTGTCTTGGATGGAAGCCGGGGAAGCCGATGTTCCCTCGGAGCACACTGTCTCGACTCTGGGGATATCTTGTGGTAGATAGTGAGACGGTCTGGTCACCGGAACTAGGAAGAGACAGCGTGTGAACAAGTTGGCGTCTTGAAAGCTTGACCGTGACACAACCTGAGCCGTATCTATTTCTCCTCGTGTCATCACCTCCCGTCTAGTTCCCTGAAGGCTGAAAAAGAGAGCCTATCTGAACTGTGAAGATTGGAGTTGCTCAGCCCCACTCTCAGCCTTCGGGGCTGTTCCAAGTAGACTCGGGACCAATCACAGATTGATACGACTGATCGTGGGCCGAGATAACGTCGTTCAGGATCAATCTATGATCACGGTGAAGTGTCTCCTCCCACTGCCTTCAAGGCGCGTCAACAATGCTGTATGTGTCGTGTTCTTAATACGACTGTCCTATGCTAATAGGTGACCGGTGACCAGTTCCCTTCCGACCGGCGCGAGTCCTTCAAATATCGGATCACGGATCGCCTATCATCCACAAGACCATGTCCCCTGATGTTCAGTCTGCCTTGGCACTGCAACAGTCAAATGACTATGGTTCCCGTTCGTCCTTAACATTTTCTTTCTTGATTATAATTTTTGACATCCGCTTCAGTCGTGATCATTGCTGCAGTCAGTTATGACTACTGTAAGTCAGTCATCTCAACGTTTCATTCTGTCATGTTGAAATCGCCTCCATTCCCTCAGGCCTCACATTTTCGAACGAGGTGATTTGCTGGCGTTCGTGTGTAGAAGGTTCCAACTCAAGATTTTCTTAATCACAGGTAACTTATATTTGGGTCCGTAATCATATTCTTTGCGAGCAGTACGATATGACAAAAAGTATCATAGGCAAGACCATGGACCTGGGTGTCTACGCTGTTTCTTCTCGTCGGTATCTTGCTTCTTGCCCACTCTTCGGACTCAAATTCCATCGCGTACTAGATCCGTTACGCAGGCCTTCTTTCCGTCTTGTAAGTGAATATATAGCGGGTCCTCCATCAGTCTTGGGATAACCTTGACACCGTTCTCAGCGTAACGGCGCTAAGTGTGTTTACGATCTCGCATTCCAGTGGTCGAACTGACTAGCGCCAACTAGTTGGTAGTCCTTTCATACCTGGGATTGCAAAAGTGCGATGATGTTTTACTTATCTTCTCGATTACTTATCCAAACATTGCAAATCCTTTATTAGACATCAGACGTGAGTATCTGGGATTGTTGAAACTTTGAAACTCGCGGGTGCTGATATACTCTAATAGTTGTGAGCCTCTTCGGCCAGATGTCCCGTAATCTCGACTGAATTTGGATCTTTTGAAGGCAGTGTTGTATATCTTCTAGGAAATTGGGCATACCCGATTTTCTGGGCAGGTGCTGATAGTGAGTACTGCATTTATTTGCACCCCGAACAAACCTGACGACGACGATCGGAGTGGTGATGATCCTCCGTGTACAACCGGTCAGGGATCATCCTTGGTGTTCTCCTTGTGATGTACCTCGTCCAGGTGGCCATCCTCTTCGTCGCCAGTGGCATTTACAGCGATCCAAACTATTCCAGCGGTATGTATTGAACTACGTCGAACCTCGTCCCTCACGAAATCCTGTCCTCTAGCCCCAGTGACCCAACTCCTTGATATCATGGTGTGCAACGTCGTGTTCAGCACACAGACATGGAACTACACATCCACGATCGCCCAGTTCATTTTTGGTATCGTCTTATGCATCCTGGTAGTAGCCCTGTTCGCGAGGGAATCGGTCCAGATATATCGCGCGACGCGGAAATGGCAGTTGAACAGATACATGACCTTGCTCGTCAGAGAAGGCCTCTTGTATTTCTTCGTGTATGGTCCTTTTTTTTTTAGAAAAAAATCGCGACTCTCCTTTGACGGTATCCGTCGTCCAGGACCCTCTTTTACACGGCGACCAACATGCTGGGTGTACTGCGTATCATACCCGTCGGGTTGGTCACGCAAGTGCTCATAGTTGCGACCAACGTCCCGTTGTACACCCTCATCCCGCGGTTCGTCATGAACATACGAGAGTTGTTTGCCCTCGAAGTCGAAGGTCGTCGTGATCGTGACAACATTGACACTGGTTTTGGCATGTCGAGCGGAGTGGCACGTGGTGTGGGCGTGTCGACGACGGTGGGCACGATCGCCTTCGCGCAGGGCCCTGGAGAGCTGGAAGACAGGGAAGCCATTGTGGGGGTAGGGGAGAGGGCGGACGAAAAATGCCGAGTATAACCGATTTCGGACATGGTTCGCCAAGATGGAGGTGATCATTTATCATTGTGGTTAAGCCTCCGAGTTCGAGCCAAGTAAACTCAAAGATGCATGTTTTGCAAGTAATCATTATATTATGTGGACGCTCGTGTCTCTCGTGCCAGCACCAACTTAGGGTTCACCGGATCGAATGGAGCTCCCAAAACCATGCTAGCGATCTCGGAGTAAAAAATGGCGTTATTGATTCCACTGAGCCACACCGTAATCACGAGATGGCAGGAAAACGGTCCTCGTAATCCGACATGATAATGGCCTCCAACGCATTCACTTCCCTCACAGCCATAATGTTCTACAACCATCGTCCCAGGAGAGAGAGAGAGAGAGAAGAAAAAAAAAAGTCAGCACGACAAGTAACAGACGAGATCGAGATCCGCCTTACATCCACCAGCTCGTTCGGCGTCGAGTTGAGCGCCAACTGACACCACCTCGCCAGACCTGGGAGCATGCCAGCCAGACGGACCTTGACTTCGTCCTTGTGCCCAGCGTTCGCATCCGTGCCCACGTCTTGCGTCCTCGATCGCGCTGGCGCATCGTCTGCACTCGGCGCGTTCACGGCGGTGGTAGTGTCCACGAAAACACGTGTACGAAGTCCGTCCATCAGCACCTCGGTCGCACGATCGAGTGCGCACCCAAGCGCATAGGCAAAATCAGGGCCAGAGAGATAGCGACGAGTCTGTGCGAACAGCGCATCGAACTTGGGGTCTACATCCAATGTACCACGAGAAGTGGTCAACGAGTCGGACATGTCCGTATATAATGGGGGGTGAAGGCGATTTGTAGAGTTTAATGGCGATCTTGAGGTACGGGAGCTCAGGTCCGACTCATGGGCATGAGAAGGTGGGGGTGTAGGAAAGGCAGTATGGCGGGGCATGGGACTCTCGATGGGGATAGCAGTTGTGCGACTTTGCCCGTCAAAAGGTGTTTCCGAAGGAGGGAATAGGGGATCAGTGTCACCGTGTGTCGTGGCACGGCTTGGGTCATGAGATGGACTGGGACTTTGTGCGAGTAAACTACCGCGGGTTTCGGTCCCTTGCGGTATCGAGAGGGCACCACCTTGTGCAAGGACATGGGCAGTTGTCTCTGGCGTTGGTGGGAGGAGCGATGTTAGGAACCTAGAAGAAGTAACCAAATTTGTTTCGGAGACGGTATGACACATCACGCACCTTGCACTCAGTTTGCTTCCTGTGCCATCCATTTCTACGCGTCGCCGTACATCCATGAAAAGCGTGAATAGCTCAGAAGGCGAAAGTT
>JBBPTB010000505.1:0-19227 GCA_038093875.1 Boletus tylopilopsis | reverse complement strand
CGAAGGTTGCACAAAACGCTGCTAGCGATTACAACCCTTCCACTGTTCACGGAGGATGACAGCTCGACATGGTACTTTCCATTTCGAGAGAAAGCCCCCATGTCATGATCGCCCAACATCGGATCGTTATTGTGCGTGCTACAAGATAGTCAGCATCTGTAGAATGTCGACATGAATTTGAATTCCAGGCAAAACAATCGTTTTATCACCCACCAAGGTCTTTGTGACTCTACAAATTACGATTGGTGCAGCAAGACCACTTACTTCGGTCGTTATTCTCAGAGTTGTGCCAGTGGCGAGAATGTCAACTTGAAACGCTCACTCCTGGCGGTCGCACCGCGATTCTACCCACTTGGGGAATGGTGGAGTCTGGGTCAAACGTCACCAATACCGGAACCGGTACTTACCCAAAGTTCAGCCAAAGGGACTCGACTGTTTCCGCCCCCTTTTGCACATATATAAGACCTCATGAATATAGCATGTAAAGGATATAGGGGATTTCACTCTAGCCATGTCAATGAGCGGTAACAACATCCCACTTCCGGAACATCCCGGAGGCAAACAACCATCAATTTCTGCTACTCAAAATTATTTCGCGTCGTTCACATATCGTCCAAAAACACACCGTGAAGCGTGGCTATGGGGAGAGTATAGGTGAGCGGTGGCTGGCAATGCCATATCGAACTCTCGTACTTGGTACTGATTACTATGTGCGCAGCCTTAGAATGCCAAACATTCCGAGTCTTCGCATATCATACCGGCAGCGCCGCACATTCGTCTCAACTCTCTTTGGGCTCACTTTCTTTGCCTCGGTTCTGACCGTCTCTGCGTCCAACGTATTACCGTGTCCTGTGCGGCCGGACCGGAGCTTTCACGCGGATAGTGAACGGAAGTCGCGAGGAGGTGGATCGCCGGCGGTCGTGGAGAAGCGACCCAGACGCTGGATACAAGAGAGGGCTGTTACCGAATATTAGTGGTGTCTTCAACGCTATACGCCAACTATTAAACCACGGGTTGTCCACTCCGTATCTATTTTCAAGCTGCGTCGGTTAATGCAATATTAAATATGTTTGCTGGTCTGATCGGGTATAAAAATGAAACACGATGGTACAGTTCCGTGGTGATCTGGGGGTATGTACTTGATATTACAGTGCAAATTTCCGTGTAAACCAGCGATAGCAGACGTGTCATTCCACTGCATCCGATCTGTCGTCTTCGATTCGTTGTTGACGGTAATATTCTTCCTGTTCTTGGTGCGTTCCTCTAGCAAATGGCATTCCACATCAGTGACTCCACAGGGGTTAGGGTGTTCGAAGAAGACGCACGGAAGAGGATGCTCTTCAATGGGCACGCATGCAATGAACACGAGAACGTTGATCGCGATCTGAGAAATGAAAACCACACGCAATGCCGTTGCATAGGACTCCGTCGCAGCCTTCCGAAGAGAAGGAGTAAGGTCCGAAATCGAACTGATCGAGTGGCTAATAATATGCAAAATCCTGTCAGCCCACCCACCAGGGCGGTGCTTCAGGGATTTTCTTACCGAATTTCTTCTATGATCTGGGCAAAGGGGAAGGTGTCAGTATCCATATGAGGTTGCTGATATTAACCTCGCCGCTGACTTCTGAAGATCCAGGCCCAGTAATTCGCTTCTTCAACTGATAGAGCAATGCGCTCTGGACCAGCGCGCCTGACAAACTGACCCCAAGGACTTGGCCCGTGGTACGAAAGAGATAAGTGACTGCATGGCATGGACAATCAAATTCGCTGTCACATCTGAGAGGTGGTACTCACTTCCAGTAGCTACAGCCATGTCTTCTTTGTAAACACTTGCGATCATCGCCTGGTGCCCCAGGCATAAGATGAAAACACGGTGAACGGTGAGGTACTCACAATTAGAGTGGTCGTTATGAGGCTGGCCATTCCAAATCCTTGGGGCACGATGTCGAGCCACAGGTGAAGTGTTGGCGTATTTTCATTCCAAGCAGTGATAAGCACGCTTGCCAATATGCAAAATGCAGCCGATGTCAGAGTGAGATTGTAGAGTTTTCCAGTCTTACGCATCCACCTGCACAGCCCAGAGTTCAGATAAAGACAAGCTTCTTGTTACCAAGGACAAGACTGACCAGCCCGCTACCACGCTGCCTATTGAGATCGCGACCTAAAGCAGGTAAGTCCTGGTTCGTGGACGAAGAGAGCACATACGGAGTGAGGTAACAAATGAAGCCCTGTCGAATTTGGTCAGATCGCGAGAGTTGACAAAAAGTCTTTGCTTACCTGCGTCTGTAGAAGAATTCAGCCTTACCGCAGAGAAATACAACGGCACGTTATAGAGCTGTGAGAGAGAGAGGTGATGTTTGTCATGGAAGCGAAATCATTTGTTGTCACACTAACCATCGAGAATGCAGTCATTGATCCCATGAGATTGGCTAACGCAACGGCCAATGGTGTACGTTGCGATATTAAACGTAACGGCATAACAGGATACGGTGCCCATCGTGCCTCGACATAGACAAATGCCGGCCCAAAGATACAGCTAACCGTGAGCAGTCCCCATATTAGTGGATGCGACCACGGTAAATCTTCTGTGGTTTTTATGCTGAATGCAGACAACATGGAAGCGACAGAAACAACCAAAGTGAAGGAGCCAAGGAAATCTATGCGACCAAGTTTTGAGGATGTACCTTCGTTGGCAACGGTATCAGGCAATTTGATGTTGACCTTGAGCGCGACTAGAACAAAAGAGATAAATAGCAACGGTGCCTTTTCGAGAAGGGTAGATTAGCCTTGTATGCTGGCTTCGTAACAGGGAGACGATCACCTGCAAGAGGAAAGCTGCGCGCCTATCGAAAAGATAAGAAAACGGATTGATACAATTGTGCTGATGCGCCTACCATCCCCAGGTGTCATTTATCCATCCACCGATGGGACCACCCAGGCCGGCTCCAAGGCCGAACAAGCTGATATCATGATTCGAGGTCTGACACTGTGGCGAACAATGGAACGACTTACATATTTGTCATCCCTTGATAGAGGCCTCTGTGCTTTCTGTGAAGGTATCTAGAATAAATGGATATGTGAAGAAGAAGAACTGTGGCTCACAGTGGCACGAGATCAGTGATGGCGATACTGGTGACTTTGAAGATGTGAATGTTTGGTTGGAAGGAAGATGCGTGACAAACTGACCTGTCATGACACTTGATGTGGGGTGAGTGATGTGAAATGACAGCAGAAAAGGTTAAGGTACGCACCCGCCTCCACCCATGCCGGCGATGGCTCGTGCGAGGATGAGGGTTTCCATTGAAGGGGCGAGACCACACGCGATTGTACCAGACCCTGATATGGATTAGGAAAAGGATGTTCCTATGGTGATCTGCGAGACAAACCGAATAGAGTCAAGGCGAGAAGCATTGCGCCCTTCCGTCCCAAAATGTCTGATAGTCGACCTGATAAGAGTTTAGAGGGAGGGCCGAAGAAATGAAGATCGTAGGACTGACCATATAAGGGGGTGAAGCAGCAGACGGAAAGGAGGTAGGACGTGCCGAGGTAGGACGATTGTTCTGACTTGTTGAAGTAACTCCCGATGGGGGATACGAGAGTGGCCACGACTGTGCCTGTTGTGCAAGGTTGGAAGGTGACGCAAGCGTGCAGATCGATGCTGAAATATACCATCGAGTGCCCCTAGGAAGACGGCGCTCCAGAGACCGGAAGCGATCCAGAAGAAATTGGCGCGGGAAACGGCGTTGTTGGGCGGGGGAACACTGTGGAGGGATGGAGAGGGAGGAGGGGAAGATGAGGAGTAGGAGGCGGGGGGGATGGATGGGGAGAGGAGGGGCTGCGATTCTTTTGAGGAGGGCATGGGGTATCACACAGACCTGGAGATAATTCAATTACTGGAATATATAACATGGCGCTCTGGCATCGTTTCACGTTCAAGCGTGCCCTTGTCATTCTCCGCGTACATCGGTCACGGCCCGGTCGAACGCTAAATCCTCTACAGCGTACAGAGCTGCACCATGCCCTCTCCGCACTCCTCGCAGTCCTCTTCCTCTCCATGCCCCATGGCATAGTCTATGATCCGAGAAAAACGGTCGGTGGACGGGTCAATGAGTCGCTCCCGCTCGCCTTCGCGGACAAAACGTCACACTGTAAGCGACCCTTGACCATTCTCATGAGGACGGGAATACCCTTACATGGGCACGCCTTAAATACAACGCTCGTCCCGCACTTCTCTCTTCTTCACAAGCCCATCCACACGTCCCCTTGAGGTGTCCATGTATGCGGAACCTGTTCTCCGTTCGAGTCGAAAAAAAAACCAACTTGATCAAGCGCTCATTGGGTCGGCTAATCCCGTCCCGAGCAGGGTCGGTCAGGACCTGAGTGATGCATGTCAGAGTGGCATTTCCCGTCTGACTAAGCAGTGTTTTCCAGGCACGTCACACATCACGCCTTCGCTTAACTGGTCAACATTTTCTTCACCTCGTCCTCCTTCAGTTTGTCTGGCTGGCTTCTCGTTCTCCCGCGAGTGCTGAACCCAGGCGATCGAGGATCACCGATCGCTGACCAACTCCCAGCACTCAGTCATGCATACACAACCTCAATCTCACTCGTCTTGGAAATCCGTCTTTCGTCTGCCAACTCCGTCAAAGAAGCAGTTGCCAAATACAAATTCTACTCCTGCTCTTGATCGCACCCTCAGGTCTATCTCTTCCCCGTTCACCGCAAAGCTTTCTTCCGGACCGCCACCCAGCCCATCACTAACCCCTTCAACTCCTCAGTCCGCTGACCGACGTTCTTCCTACAATTCATCCGAGACCCAGTCCTGCGAGTCAAACCTTGGCGGAACTCCGAAATCTTCGTATATTGTGCCTGAATCTAGAGCTTACGGACAGCAACATCCGCATCCTCAGATTGACATGATGTCGGGGGAGCAGCCACGCGTGAGGACAAAGTCGGAGAAGCAGCGAATTAACCTCGGTCGTTCTCCGCGTCCTACCGCCTCCAGGTCCCAGACTGCCGATCCGTCCCAGCAGGCTTTCGCCCTCCAATCCGGACATGGCCCTTCAGCAAGTCGTTCAGGTCCCTTATCACCCAGAGCCATGGGTGCATCTGCGACTCGCTTCATACGTCGTGTTGCATCCGCTCCCAATGCCAAGCATCTCTTCTTGTCTGGTTCGCGGACAGCTGCCCCAACCAAGAATGGTTTACTCGCTCCAGCAGAGGTGATACCCTCCGTCCCCAGTGGCCAATCTAACACTTCAGAGTATGGTGACGATTCCTTGGAAACCATCTCTTCGGGCTCATCAAGAAGTCGCTCGACGAGACACGATCGATACCCAGGACACGGAATTCCAAAAACTCGTGTTACGAATACTGCTGCAGATGGCCCCGGAAAAGTCGCTTTCAGACGAACCTACTCCAGTAACTCCATCAAAGTTCGGTCTGTACGTAACCTTGCACCTCCATTCCTTCGAGACGATATATTCCCTGTGCAGGTTGAGGTCGGTCCTTCGAGCTTTCTCAAAATCAAAATGCTGGGCAAGGGCGATGTCGGACGCGTCTACCTTGTCAAAGAAAAGAAAACGGACAAGTTATTCGCTATGAAAGGCAAGTCCGACCCGACCCCATTTTGCCAATAGTTTACCTGCGCTTTCAGTACTGTCGAAGAAGGAAATGATAGAGCGAAAGAAGATTAAACGAGCATTGACGGAGCAAGAAATCCTCGCTACTTCTAACCATCCGTTTATAGTGACCCTTTACCATTCCTTCCAGTCGGAGCAGTATCTCTACTTTTGCATGGAATACTGCATGGGTGGGGAATTTTTCCGCGCCTTGCAGACACGTCCGGGCAAATGTCTTCCGGAGGACGCCTCACGGTTTTACGCTGCCGAAGTCGTCGCCGCATTAGAATACCTACATCTGAATGGATTTATTTATCGCGACCTGAAACCTGAAAGTGCGCTTTGTTTCTAATCGTGTGGTCACTCTTACGAGCGCGACGTTGTACACTTGACAGACATTCTTCTCCATCAATCTGGACACATCATGTTGTCAGATTTCGACCTGGCGAAACAGTCGGGGCATCCAGGAGGACGGCCCGCTACCATCCACCAGTCGGAGCCCAACGGGGTACGCGTTTGCATCTACTATGTAACAACCTTTGTAATGCTTGTTTTCTGGTTTAGGTGCCGATGATTGATACGATGTCTTGCACGGCTGATTTTAGGACGAACTCGTTTGTCGGAACCGAGGGTCAGGGTGTCATGTCCTTTTGTAGAGGGTGTCTAACGTTCGTCTTGGATCTGCAGAATACATTGCGCCTGAGGTGATTGCCGCGCAAGGACACACGGCAGCCGTAGACTGGTGGACGCTTGGCATACTCATCTATGAAATGATCGTAAGTCATTTGTACTGCCAAAGGTGGACGTGAGAGCAATGCTGATGGACGCGCGATTGGGCACTGCGAGACAGTTTGCTACGACACCGTTCAAGGGCAAGGAGCGGAACGATACGTTTGCAAATATTCGACTGCTTCCTGTGCATTTCCGCGATGCTCCCAAGATATCCAGGTAAGTCGATCTGAGCCGTGCGTGTTATCGATGCGATGACGGAGAATTACTGGGCAGTGCCTGTAAAGATATAATCGTGCGGCTTCTGGACAAGGAAGAGCGGGCACGGTTAGGAAGCAGGAGTGGTGCAAGCGAGGTGAAACAGCACAAATGGTTTGGCAAGATGAATTGGGGACTCTTGCGTCACACACGGCCACCGGTAAGTGGAAGATGTCAGTTGACTTTTGTTGCATGCGAGGGTCTTGGACGAATGATCCTTTTGCATGGTGTGGAGCACGTGGTTTCATGTCATTTTTCATGTTTGCATGGTGGATGGGCTACTGATCCACCTGTTTGATGTGTAGATTATTCCGGCTGGATCAAAGGGGGCTGATGCAAGCAATTTCCGACACCTAAAGGAGTCGCGGTCACTGCACCTGGAGGAGCAAGGGTGTATCGTTGCACCCGGCACGCCTGGCTATGACGACGGGCTGGACTCGCCGCCGGACGGGGATCTCTTCGGGGCGTTCAACAGCGTCACGATACACTATGACGGTGAATTGTGACGAGAGTCACGAGAACCGAATTTGGATCCTTTTTGTGTAAATTTTTTGAGCCAGTGACACCTTTGGAGGGTTGCTTGGCAGAGGTCTGTCGTTTCCGTTTTGCGATTTGCTTCGATTGATTAGACTTTTGACATTGCTTGCTTTCTGGAGAACAAAATGCTGGGCTTCACTTGTACTATTTGCATTGCACAACTACCCTATCTTCTCTCATCGCTACATTTCTTTGCAAGTACTTAGGAGGCCAGCAACGGCCGAGACTGATCGGGCGCCATTGATGGCGTTCTTAGTGCTATGATACCTGATTACAAACAAGCTATTCTAATGGGATACGGAGTGGTGCACGAGAGATCAAATCAGTATAGAAGCGATGAATGGACCTCGGAAGCGGGGAGGGACGTTGAGGCGACGGGAGCGGAGGAGAGGAGAGCGGGGGAGGATCCATGGCTGATCGGCGGGGAGAGGAGAAGGCGTCGACGTCGAGAGAGTCGGTGAATATGTAAGCAGAGGGAGAGCAGGGGAGAAGCGTCGGTGCGGATCGTCGAGGAGGACTGACTGCCATATCGGGACACGAGTTCGATTTCTATACGAGGGATAACAGGACCCCGGCGAGCGTGAAAGCGAGCCAAGGTAGAAGCAAACGAGCCACACGTGGGAAAAAAAAAAGTGAGGGACGACAGCAGCAAAGAGCGCGCGCTGTGGCAGGACGAGGAGGCTATGGGGCACAGTTGTTCGCTGACATGAGATTCAAGAGCGAGATTCGCCCAAGATGGTGCAGCGGCAACTGGAATGCGATCACATGGAGATCGCGATACAGTACTAAATACTAGGTGGTGGGCGGAGAGTGGCCGAAAAAGGACTGGCGCAGGTTTGCCTCGGCGCCGAGGGAGTGGCACGATGACCGTATTTAGGTATTTATATTTATTTGTACATAGTTTGCCGAAGGTGATTTCCGAACGCGGCCGCGGCTTGTGAGGAGGACCCTGGATTACGTAGTGGACCTGAATGGGAAGCTGCGGGAGAAAATGGAGGAGGGGCGAGAGGGGGTCACGTAAGTACCAAATTCGGGGAATATGAATTCTCCACCGGTCGAGGATTTTTATAATACATGGTCGATCGTCGACTCGACCAGTTGACTTACCTCTCTGTCTTGTTTTTGACTTTTTTTTTTTTTTTTTTACAATTTTCATTTCTTTTCACTTTCTTTTTCAAAGCCGTGCCTTCTTCCCAGTACATAGCTCGCACCCCTTCGACGCATTCATCATTCCGTCCCTACGCCCAGCAACGTTCGACATGCAAGACCTCTACGCTCCCTCATATCCACCACCCCCACAAACACGTCCACAGTGGTCCCGCCCTGCCGACCACCAATACCCACAGATTTCCACCGCACCACCTCCCCTATACCCACCCAGCTCCCCCAACGACTCTCCTTCTGACGACCCGTCCCCGCCACCAAAGTCCCATGACCAGCACCAGCCCGCGAAGACAGAGTCCAAACCCCAGGCGACCTTTCTCACAAAACTCTACGCGTAAGTCGCTCCCCCTTCTTCCCCTGTCTCTCTCCAGACGCGTCGTCCCAGCCTCCTCGAGCGTCCAGAGAACCACCACATGATCAGATGGGACCCCGCAGGCGAACACATCATCGTGGAACGTCCGGAGCAGCTCGCCCTCCACGTCCTCCCAAGCGTGTACCGTCAATCCAGATTTGCCTCCTTTTCCCGGCAACTCAACGTCCGTGCTTCTTTCCTTCCCATCCCACCATGTCCCTCATGTCGCTTAATGAATGTCTTCCGTACAGATTTATGGCTTCATGCGCAAAGTGAACCTCCGCAACGTTGACCCAGCTATCGATGATCCCGATGCCAGCACATGGTGTAAGTTCTCCGCACCGCCTCCAACCTTCTCTCCTTCTCACACAGCCACAGCTCATCCAACCCTCAATCGCCATTCCCCTCCAGAGGTCGTTGCCAATTTCAAACGCCGCGTCCCTCCTCGTCTCCCAAAGCCAAGAAAACGCGAAACCCAAGAGCCCCCGAACATACCCCCGCCACGCTCCGCCATCGGTGCCGCGCCCGTCCTCTCCGTACCCCCGGTCAACAAACCAACCTTTCTTGGTCGTGCTCGCGGATTCTCTGCCCCTGGTTCGTTCACCCCCCTCAGCTCGCCTGCTGCTCCAGGCTGGGGAACCTCATACCCACGTGCGGCCCTCCCGCCGCTTACGGTTCCCTCTGAGCCTCCCGCCATTCCTCAGCAGCACGGTCTATACAACCAGTCGCACAATCTCCAGCCCATCTCCCCCGCAGATGAATCCCCCTCCACTCAGTTCAGCGCGATGGGCACCAACTCTGGCTACTCCCAGCACAATCCTCAGGTTTCCTCCTCCCAATACCCATACAATGACCAGAGCTGGTCCTTTTCTCCGAACAGCTCCACTTCCAGTCATTCTGGTAGTCTTTCTTCGCTCTTGAACCCCCCGACCACCAATGGGTACGGTGCGCGTCCGACGCCCACCATCAACACCTCTTATGCGTCTTCGTACTCGAATGTGTCCATGCACAGCGACCACACACCCCCGTCGCTGTCCCCCGACACTCACAGCCGTCCAACCACGGGGTACTCGATTTCCTCTGTCTCCTCGTTGCCGTACGAAGAGTCGCCTACCCACCCGACCTACCATCAGAGCGACTACTCTCGTCCTGGATCAAGCCACCACCGGCCCATTTCTCCCACGCTGTCGCGTCCACCTTCGTCTTCGAAGCAGTACGGACCACCAAGTAGTTCGCTCAGGGTAGGGCGGCCACGACGCCACAGCCAAGCCATGAGCCCTTACCCGTCGCCTTACGAACACCATTCGGAGCGGCCTTCGTCGTCCCCCCAGCCAGTCGATGAGCAAAACGGAACCATGCCGAGAGTGCGGAGTATGATTCAGTTACCCTCAGTCGACCCTTATGGGTTCAATTCGAACCAGACCGAGTTCGCTTACTCTGCCGTTGGCGGCAACCCGTCCATTGACTCAATGGATGGTCGTAATGGCTGGGGACATCATACGCAAGCTTCGCAGCGTCCGTCGACGAGCACTTCCTCGATTAGTGCTGCGTCACATACGTCTTCTTCGCAGGCGAACACGCCTCCGCTCACGGATGGTTACGGCGGGGCTGAAACGGACATCAATCGTTGTGAGTCATCTCGTCATTCGCTGACGTCTTACGGCGTGACTTACTGACCAATAGTTTCTTGAATAAGTTTCCCCTGATTTCGGGTTTGTGCCTTTGAATGAACATCTCCCTCAATATACCAAAAACGACGGGCGAACTATAGACGCACTGGCGCCCGCGGAGGGATTCTAGATTTTGTGGTATGCGGTTCACGATTGCCATTCCGACCGTCTTCATTCGAACTTGGACGATAACACTCGCTGTTTGCCTTGATCTCACGATTGCGCTCCTTTTCTTTTTTCTTCCTTTCTCTCTTGTTTCATTCTTGCTCGCTTCCCGTTTAGAAGCTTTATATACGAAATCGGAAGACGCCCGTCCACTCATTTCACGAAATCCAACATACCCAACTCGTCGTTTGCATCGCTCGTGTATACCTTGACCCATCTCATATGTAGTATCACGCTCCATTCACCGCCATTTTTTGATACCTTTTTTTTTTCTCACTGCGCCGTCTCGTTCTGGTTGTTACATACGGTTACCCCGTATACTCATTACCCGGTTGATTGATATCCTGACTCGCATGTGGGTGTAAGGCGTGACGTTTTCATTTGCATGGGCGCAGGTCCAAGGTGTGACTGAATGGGCCGGACCGTCGCTTGAAATGGTCCCACATTTCAGATCGGTTCGGCGCCCGCTCTCCCGATTAGGATGACAACCCGATCTGGAAGTGTAGATCTGATCGTACAGAATTCTGATCGGGGATGTGTTGTTTGTCCTTGTGTAAGTGTTTATTGTTTGTCATGTGACAGGACATGTGACGTCACTACCACCCTCCCAAAGTTAGGTTCAGGTGACGGGTGGCTTTCATGAGGTGAACGAGGCCAGTCATGATACGAGAAAAGAGCTGGGGTGACTGGCTTCATTAAATGACAAGGTTCGTGTGGCGTTGACACCGTCGGCCTCTACCGCAGTGGCCACCATCCCCTCAGGGCAGTGTCTCACACGAGGATCCACGTCCCCCATCGATATGCACATGGATCGTCCACGATGTGCACAGCACACAATTGCATTAGTATAAGCGAGATAAAATGAACCAACGGACGGACGCATACAGGGGAGGCGAAAAAGAAGGAATAAGGTGTGTCGTATGTCCAAGCCTAGTCAAAAAGTTTACACCCCGATTTAATTCAGGAGAAATACACACATTCGGTCCATGATCCCGAGTCTCTAAAGAAAAAGAGAAAGAAAATTCGATCCCGGCGGGATCGAATTCCGGCACAAGGTGGGCCGTCACGCCTCACCCGCATGACCCATCTCGCTACGTCGGGAGACGACAGGGGCATGTGAAGCGAGTAGCACTTGAGACATGATCTCCCGCGAACGCGATGCTGACGACAGGCGGCCGTACGGATGAGAGGATACCTCGTCCTCGACGGGTGTCTCGCTGTTGAGAAACGCCACCCTTTCCTCCGAGGTAGCGCTGGATGGCTCTATCTCATCATCTAGTTCATCGTCTACCGCTCGCCGTGCGACCCAGCTGAGGTACAGAAAGAGGGCGATGCAAAGCACGATGCCGGCGATCGTCCAAACTCTACTCCATCCTCCCTCGTTTTCTGTTCCGTCCGTGTGTGAACCAAACGACCTGATCCCTGCACCAATGCTCGTGTGCACGATGACCTTGAAGAGGGAAAGCCCAGTGCAGAGGACATATGTCTTCATGCTGAGGGTCGTTGCAGCAAGGAGGACGTTCATGACATTATAAGGATATGGTGCGAGGCGGACAAGGAAGAGTAGTTGGGGTTTGCGTTCGACCGCGCGGACGGCTCTGCAGAGACCGCGGGTTGACTGTAACCAGCGAGCAATGTTCTCGCGTAGGAAGGTGCGAGATAGGGAAAATACGACGATCGCGCCTGATAGCGCTGCGGCGTAGGATATCATCGCACCGATCCATGGTCCATAGGTATAACCGGAAAGGGTGATTAGGGTGGAATACAAGGGTAGGGGAGCTGTAAAGGTTGCGATGCATCAAGGCAGATAGAAGCAAGCAGCCAAGGTGACGGAAATAGTCGATGTTGAGTGAACGGGATGATGGATGGATATCGGAACTCACGGAATGTGGTGATAAAGATGAGGCAAAAAAGGACAGCAACGCCAAAGTACTCGTCGTTGCGGAGCCAATGTGATAGTTGGTCGAGGCCTTGATTGAATCGAGGAGTCGAATGGAGATCGGGATGATCGGGGATGCGGACAAGCGATGGAAAGAAAATACGTGTTTAGGGTGGAAGGAAGGTGATGGGAGTCAATCAAAGAATCTGGGGTTACTCACCATTGAAAACTTGGGTTTTCCAAAATGCGATGGCGAGGACGAAACCGAGACTGGTTGCGGCGTAGGCCAAGACGGGGGACCACTTCTTGAACAAGTTCCATATCCGGAGTCCGCGGGGACGCACATAGCGATAGGATTGCGAGCGAGTACACGAGGACGGAGGTGGAATGCGAGCAGGGATGAATGAATGAACCGGACGATACGTGCTGCTACAGGACGGGGGAGACTGGGGGATATCGCTCACAGAAGACGAGGAAGACGGTTTCTCGTCCTGCATGTGTGCTTGCAGCTGGAAAGGGTTAGGGAAATGTGCGAGTGGGGAGGGGAGGAGGAGAATCTGAGAGTCCAGTTCGGATGGCGACGTGAAGCGAAAAAGGGAAGGTCTGGGTAAAAAAAAAATAATCGCAAATTTGTTCCATCTTGGTCTCACACAGCTTACACAGTGTCAGCACAAGCTCAGTTCAGAGTACTGGGTCCTTCGTCTCGTTCATCTCACTCTAACTGACGCATTCTTAGACATGTTTCTACAGAGGACGCTCCGCCGTCAGTACTCCTCGAAACCGCGGACTGGACACGCAGATTTTTACGCGTCGTTGCTTCCTGCAATGATTCCTGTCGCGTTGCTTGGTTCGGCGGTGTATATGGTCAGTCTCTGGTAAATTTACATCCTGTCTAGACCACGTCCGGTGGCGTCGGGGCACCGCCGCGCTCATCGGCTGATTCTCCACAGGGTCTCCATCTCATTCAGAACCGTCTTGCCCACGAAAAATTCCTCAACGACGCAAGAGAGCACATCCGCACGCTCGAACAGGAAGTCGACACTCTCCATGCGAAACGAGTCTAGCACGGTATATTCACTCATAGCGTAAATAATATCAAGCAACCGTAACCACACCACCCGTCCTTCTTCCTCATTCCGTATTCGAAAGTACCTTGTTCACGAGGACAGATTTATATTTATCGTATAGCTTTGCAAAACTAGTGTCGTCAGTGAGCGGGACGTAGAACGAACTTGAGCGATTGAATACCTGAGCACGCCAGAAACAAGACCTGTACACGTCTGCACAATGTCCTTGCCACGTTTGAACCGGAAAATATCATATGCTGGCAAGGCCGCACATCAGCAGACGACACAGACCCTCCCTCTCCTACTCACAAACAAAGATAAAGTCCATGATCAACTTTGTCCGGGTAATTTTCAGCCAGTAGTTCTTGCGTCGCAGTCTCGTCAGTTCTTTGTCATCTATTTTGCTCGCCTTGGGTCGCGATTTGGATGTTGCCCCATCCAACGACTCACTATATGCTCGGTTCTCCACTGAATCATCACTTGAGCGATACGTGGCGACCACGTAATTGACACCCACCTTCGCGCTGGAGACCCTCCACAATACTCATTTCAACCCCGTTCTCCACCAAACCAACGAGTGTACCAAAAAGCCAGCACCAGTCCGCAGAACGTGCCGCCCTAGCACCCGTCTTGGCTCCGACCAGTCCTAGTCGTGAGAATGTATATATATCGTCGGAGAGTCCGTTCACAAGATCTAGCAAGACAGGCGGTGGCGCAGAAAGCAGCGCCTGCAAAAACGGGTGTGAGAGCAGGTCTCCAGTCAACGATGGCATTGGTTTTCCTGCTGCTGTTGGGACGTCTCCAAGCCCGTGAGGGACGGTTGACGAACCCCCGGAGGAATAAGGAACAGTCTTTTGCGCCATTACTGTGCCCAACGGGGTCAGCCAGTTGAATAAAATGAGCATTTTCCTATTGTACAGAAATCAGAAGACTCGAACAAACAATGTTAGAGTCTGGCACCTTGTAAAAGAGAATCCACTGCGGGCAGACTCGAGTCTTCTCGCTAGTTCCTGCTGTAGGGCGCCATTGCTATTTCGGAACAAGAGTCGGGTATGCAGTAGCAGGTATACACGTATCGAATATTGCATCAGTTTCTGTCGCCCACAAAGTGTCAATGGTGGGGCACGCACGCAGATGGAACAATGTACGCACAAAAGCCTTGTCCCGACCTCCACTGGTGACTAGCATGTCCCGCCACACCTCATGCCTACCCACCCTTTTTTCTGCTTCCACTACACGCTCGCTTTCCTCATCCACCTCCTCATCTTCATCAGCGGTATCTCCACCCACACCTTTTTCGGTTGCCTCCGACTTCTCGTCAAACGGATTCGTGGTAGCGTTTCCAAAGTGTGATTGGGTTGTACTGGGGCGAGGTGTCCGGGGTGGGTGGGCAGAGAGTGGGTTCATCTGAAAAGAGCTCCCCGCATCAAACAAAGGTGGTGTGTAGAACTGTCCTTGCATGGAGTCGCTCAACGACGAGGACGGGACAAGGTCGTCCCCAGAATGAGGAAACGATATCGAGGACATGGCAGTCTTGCAAGACGATGTATTCCGACTGCAAGGGGCGACGATACAGCGTTGTGCAGCGTTGACGAGGATCGGGTGGTCTAGCACAAACAGCGAGTAAACAAACCATACGCGCACACTCGCACGACTCATTCACTGGGAACTCTCGCGCGCAAGGAAATGTCGACTTCGTATGGTTTTCGTTCTCCAGTATCCCGTTCCGAGGCCACGTCACCCCATCCTGTCAGGCCAACTTTTGACACAGAGCTGCTCCGTGCATACATGAAGAAACTCCTCCAGACGACCCTGCAGCACACGATTTGGTCCCCTGACCGGGAACAAGTAAAATCATGGATGAAGGATGTCAAGGAGCGGGTCAAGGATCGGATGGTAGAGATTCAACCATCTGGCTTGTGAGTTGCAACGACGCCACCCCGAAACTCGTTGACATCCCCACCTAGCAAATACATTGTGCTGGTTCAGATAAGCGAAAATCTCAATCAAGGCGGACGGTAAGCCTAGAGATCGCGTCGGCTATACTGACATTGACCACTCTCGTAGCGCCGATATGATCTCACATTGGGAAGATGGGGATGCCTGTGTGCACGAAATGTTCTACAATGTTCGCACCGTGTATTCTGTGTGTGGATCAAGAATAACGCTCGCTTTTTCAGGACTCGATCATCTGCACGTGTATCGCTCTCGCTGTCCGGAGTTCCTCATGACCATCGAGAGTGACGTGTAGCTGTATCGCCGAGGAAAATTACACTGCAAGTATCCCCATACCATCAGGGGCGAGCTATACCCGCGTGATAACGACGGTGTTAGGTGTCCCATCATTCACTATGTTTGTTTTGCCATCGAGGCCCCGCCTACCTCTACCGACAAAACTCCCCGCTCTCGGCACCTCTAGCATCTATTTTAGATTCACTTCTCGTCCGCGCATCACTTCGCGAAGTTGGTCCTCCAATTCTCCAGACAGCAAATCGTCGCCCTTAATGCCAATTGGCCAACTCAAACTCAGCCGCTTGTCACCCACTCCGTTCCTGCAAGTCATGTTCTTACTCATCGCTCACTGCTAGCAACCTGATAGTTACAGCTCTGCATCCTACCCATCCTTAAATATCCTCAATCCGATAACCAAATATACCGGTTCGGGTGATCATCTCTGTGACTCTCACCTTTGGCGCGCCCCTCTCCTTAAATCGGCGACTGCCGTTGACCCCTCCCAGAGGGAAATCTTGCACCCGCCTCGATATCTCACGAGATAGGTTGGTGTTTCATCTGCCTTGCTGGGAATATCGCCCTCTTCCCTCTTTGATCTCCGAGGAGTCGATGACGAACGCTATAAGTTGCGGGAGAGTCTCCGGCGATCTCAACATTCGAACCGAGTGTCCATCATTGGATCTCAACTCTCGACGGCGCACGAAGCTACGCGCCAGGGCCGGACTGATTGCGTCGAACGTCGTTGTCGTGCCCTCATTAGCCGGACAATGTGCTCAAAGGACCGTCTAAGACCATCCCGTGTTTCCACCTGTTGGAAAGGCGCCTTTACGCCACCATTCCGTTGGGCCTCCTCAACGGCGAATTTCCCATACTTCGCACACACTCAACCCGTGGAACCAATATTAATATTCATCTCTGATCCCGCTGAGATTTGGCAAGATGATTTTCAACATGCTGCTGTATTTAGTGGCTGTTATCCGGAAGAGTCCGTACGTCCGTGAGAGCTCCAATGATATGATTATGCGGCTAGATCACGATTAGTTCTCCTTCAGGAATGTTCCAGTTCATTTGCAAGATGCGGGCATGGCCCAAATACCTCAACTGAGCATCCATCGGACACGTGTATCAACATGGCATGCGTTAGATCACTTTGCAACGGATACCTTGGTTTACCCTGTTAGAATAGTCCCTATGTGTCGAGTCATCAGGCGAGAAATCGCCGAGTGGTTGCCTCCTGAGTCCCAGGTTAGTCCACGATTTCGCATTCTGTTCTCTCGTTACGTCGACGGCATGCATGTGTCTATACATCCCCCAGTTATCTCGCGTAATTGGGGATATTCTGGTCCGTTCATTTAATACCCCCTTACTCGTGTCTTCCGACAATGTTTATAGAAAGGCAATATATGTCCAGCGTGTGGTTACGTCCTGTATAGATCTCATAGCCGACTAGACATTGACGCAGCTATACCAGTACCCACGCTATCGTTCCATCCTTCCCGCGACGACTCAGTCTAACGGCTCTTGTCAGAGTGACCCATGCAGCAGATCGGTACCTATCTGTTTACCACCAACACGCTGGACAAATACCTCCTATCCGATGTGCCTGCGACGCAAGACAGGATCCGGGCTATTTGGGGGGCTGCCGCAACACTGTGCGTGTGATCGGGATGTTCTAAAGTCATCAATCAGTTTATGATTCCCGTGATACACGATCAAGGCGTAACATCGAGTGATGCTCTGCCGTGAACTGCATGCAAGGCGCCAGCTGGTGAACGTGCAGCCCCATGTTCGAGAAAAAAAAGGCTGTTACAGACCCCCCATCATAACACATGTCAATAGAGGCATTCATGCCAACGTTTTCCAATTATCGAACATTGGTGGACATTGCCCTGTGCCCCCCTGCAGGCTGTGTGGTTTACGTTCGCACCCTGAATAGCAGTAATCAATGCCAATTAAACGTGTTGAGCGGGAACAGCCAGATAATGCTCGCGACATGAATGGTCCAGTCGAATACGTGAAAGCGGGATTGTACGCAATGGATAGAGACCGTCGGCAAAGCCTCTCGTCTCCGGGAGAGTACATAGGAATTAGAGTGCCCCACGTGGTACTCAATTAAGTATCGACCTTGATTGAGAAGTGAACTGGCTCAGTTGGGGAATAGACGTCTTCGGGGTCCTTGATCCCGGCCGACATGTCGCCCTACCTACGGATCGACGAGCTGGATACGACCTGATGAGCGTCAACAATTCAGCTGAATATTTCGACTTATCACGTTGAGCGGCACCTTTACATGGAATTTCCCGCCTCACTGGTCCGAGGAGGTGCCAACGTAAGAGGAGCGTTTCGCAGAGCGGTGGCCGCTGCACTAGCGTCTATAATGAGACTCGAACTGATGACGTGGGTGGCCGTCCAGCTTGTGGCCTAAACCTCCAACGGTCTGAACTTTGGTGTGTCCGTCCTCGCGAGGATAAAAATAGTTCCAGTGAGAAAGTATTCGGAGACAAGAAGGCGACCCAAACAACGGCACGTTGGATTTCGGACTTTGTTGACCGCGACAGCAGCAGGAATTTCCCATAGTTCAATGATGGAGACTCACTTGCATGGCATCAATGCCGTTTTTCAGCTGTTTCCAGGCTGGAAATGAGGACGCGCTCAGCCAGCGTGCGCTTTCCCCTGGGTAAATTCAGACACGCACAACGGCATGGTCTGGAGAGGGGCAACTATTAATTCAGGTCCATGAGTCAAACTAAGCATGCTGTATCATGCAATATGGAGCGGTCCATACGCGGAAGGTAGGCTGAGCGGCGGAACACGGGGGTGTACCCGAGCGCTGGATAGTTGTACCGAGATAACCAAAGGCGGGAACATTGTGTACGTTGGCTGGGCGTGCTCTTGCACATTGGGAAATGGTGGTAAGCATTTGGGGGTTTCCAGATTGTGGACTAGATACCTTGGCGGTGGTTGTCTGATAGTAAATAGATTGCGCCGGCGCCACGAAGGGCGCGTAAGGTGGCAGCCAAGGTTGAGAAGCCACGGACGTAACTGAGAAGTCCGAGGCCAACCTTCTGAGAATCTAAATACTCTCGATCATCACGTGAAGTCAAGGATGGTACCACTAAAGTACTAGCCAGGGAGACCCACCTTTTTTAGCGGATCAAAAAGGGTGAAAGAGAATAAAATTGGAGAGGCTCGCACAAAGATAAGGATTGCCCTGTCGAAATTGATTTTCCATAACTATGTTATCTCAGAGGGGAGGTCAGTCACCGGGAGACGGCAAACAGGATTCGTGGCACGTAATTAGTGGGAACGATGTATTTTGAGAGGGATGATAACCAACAATGGCTTCGATCTAGCGAATGAAGTGCGCTCGGTGGCGCAGATACGATATTTTCAAGTGTCTATAGACCCCTTAATGTTCGGGTTTGGGTGGAGGTGTTCTGCAGTCTCGGGAAAGCTTTTCGCAAGCGCCTCGTTCAACAACCGGCGATAAGACTAGCAGAATCGAGGGTGAGAGATGGTTGAATCTCAGCTAAGCCGCTCACGTCGATAGCTG
>JBBPTB010000504.1:0-19239 GCA_038093875.1 Boletus tylopilopsis | reverse complement strand
GCTCATGTGCGGTGACTTTGGCCGTGTGAGCAACAAGCTCAGGTCCGACAAGGGCAGCAGGAACGTCTCTCGCCTGCTCCTAGACCGGTTTTCGACTCCTCGAGGCATCTTGTCCAGGGAGGAGTTATCCAGCGTACGCGCCATCCAGCCTCACTAACCATGTCGTGCTTATGTACCCTGTCCAGGAACTCATACCTAACTCCAACGGGACCGCTGTCGCTTCAAATGACTCCAACCTTTATGTTGGACAGTTCTCCAAAGGTGACCAGCTCATTGCACGATGATGTCCTCTATCCAAACCTCATATTTCTGCTCGATAGACTCATCCTTTTATTATACGTGTTGTCAAGGTTAGCCAGCGGCTTGACCCTTCTTTGACTGTATCTTGAGCTTCCCACCCAACAGATTTCCGTCTACACGTGTATGACATGACGTCGCCTCCCGCCAAACACATCAAGCCCTGGCGGAACCCACAGCGCAGAACATCGGCTTTTGGCGATCGTGATCGTGATCATGAGTCGACCCTCAAAGTCTTGAAAACAATCCAGGGACATCCAGGAAGATGGACCATCACCGATTCGCATCTGAGCCCCGACAACGAAAGGCAAGATTTTAATTTCAGGGCAAAAGTTACGGTACTCAACAATACAATTCAGAATGATTTATTCATCTATTGTGAGTTACTCACACCTTGTGCAATTACATCACTCTTAACGTCATATGGCAGTCACCCACGGTGTATATGACAAACACTTTAGATTCTTCCACAGTACAAACACCTATCCACTTTGCTGATCAAGGCCGCCGTCAAAACCGCTCTTTATGGGGTAGTTATGATGATGATGCTTTTGGTATTTGGAGCTGCAGATTTTCTGCTGATGGTAACGAAGTGATCGCAGGTGGAAATGGTCATATTTTTGGTAGGGGGCATACCAGCACCCTAAGGTTGCTCTCACACGCACCGTCTAGTGTACGACCTCCTAGCCGATCGCAGAACAGTCAAAATCAAGGCGCACTCGGACGATGTGAATAGCTGTTGTTGGGCAGATACCGCGTCAGGAAACGTTTTAATCAGCGCATCGGATGATATGTTCATCAAAGTCTGGTAAAACGATGCCTTTTCACTCCCTCCCTCACTCACTTGCTGAACATTGTCTGTGGCAGGGACAGACGGTCTCTAGGAGGATCACGAAAGCCATCAGGAGTTCTTGTTGGTCACACTGAAGGCATTACATTTGTTTCTGCCAAGGGAGACGGAAGATACGTCGTCTCAAACGGCAAGGATCAGGCAGTTCGATTGTGGGATCTCCGCAAGATGTGCAGCAGCGACGACTTTGACTCGTTTGCACACATAGATTATAGATGTCGAGATTACGACTATCGGTAGGGCTCGTGCGGTCATGGCGTGCTCACGATTAATGCCTGTTCAAAGATACGGCCATTTTCCGAAGCCTAGACGTCCCGCGCATCCAAAGGATTGTAGCGTCATGACTTATCGAGGGCACGCAGTCCTGCGCACACTCATAAGGTGTAGTTTCAGCCCGGCAGAAACCACAGGGTGTCAATACATTTACTCAGGGTCTGCGGACGGGAGAATTCACGTGAGTAAAGATTGTTTCGGTTGTGTTCATCTCATCGTAATCAATGGGCGATGCTACTCAAAGATCTGGTCACTGGATGGCAGAATTGTGCAAGTCTTGGATCGTTCGCGAACGTTGCCAATGTCATTCGATCCATCTGGTCCTGAACCAGAGCCCCTGACGGCACCCCGTGCGACGGTCTGCGTCCGAGACGTGAGCTGGAGCTCGAGGGTGATGACCGCTCCTACGTACCAAAATGCCTGTCGCTGATACATGTTACAGGAACCTGCGCTGATGAGTGTCGGCTGGGAAAGCTCTCGTGTTGGTGGCAGCATTGTCGCCCGCCACGAGTGGAAAGGGCTTTCAAAAATGGCCCACTCACTGGAGGACTTTGCTGAGAAGCAACGTTTAGAAACGGCTCAGAGGGCAGTAACGAGAGCAACAGGATATCGACGTATTCCTGGAGCGTTCGAGGATGATGAAGAAGACGGTTGATCATCGACTTGACTTACGTTGTCGTTGTTGTTGTTGTTGCGTATCCTTTGTATCAGTACTTATTAGGGGTGAAACTTGGCACCGCCCTGGCCAACCAAACGTCTAATGGCCCATCTCTCCGGTTTTCCCCCAGGTTATTTCATTATTCGCTCTACCGCAACTGGCCGTCTGTGGGACGTCAGCTCAGACGATGTCGAAGACGGTACGCTAGTCATTCTATGGCCAGAGAAAGAACAATCACTCGTCGAAGGTGAGTTATCAGGACTATGATTGCTGTCGTTCGTCGGACTCGTCCCCATGAACTCACAAATCTACAAGGGTTGAGAAGCCCAGAAGCGAATAACCAGGTCGGTAGCTACTAGCATAACATCGTGATACTCAATGGTCTCGTGTTAGGTGTATTTTGTAGACACTTCCGGCGCATTGTGTTCTCGGGCTTCAGGTCACGCAATTGATGTCGAAGGTATGCCCCAAGTGGCAAACACGATATGCTGTTGACCAGTTTTGATTCTCACAAGGGGACCATCTTGTGCTGAGGCATAGACGACCTGTTTCCCATCCGTACCCGAACGAATATTCGCATCCGCTGCCACAGTTCTCATACGACCAAGAAAAACAGGAGATCTCTGTGACGTTCTCATGTGACCCTACGTACCCACCACCAGGAAGTGCACCTTCGAATGGATGGCAAAGGAAGAAGTACATCCTCTCATCCGTGCCAATGAGGAGACCCAAGTCTTTTATCGATAATGCTTCAGCCTTTTTGTCGGCAACTGTTGCAGCACCGTTGTCGTTCTTTTCTGGGAATGCGGCTGCACAACCGAAGAGCACACCGGAAGAAGTCTTTGGAGGAGACATAGATCTGGCGGAGGATGAAGTGTTGGAGCAGGATCGCGGAGAAGAGGGCGAGGTTGATGACTCGCCCGAACCCCATCGGGATCTTCGCCTTCTTTCCATCGATCCAATGGATGAAATCCCCAAAGCGACAAGCGCTAGGAAGCGTAGGCAGTGGCAGGTCCTTACATTGCGTACCAAATCTGCTGGTCACCGCCGTACTCAATCATGAACCATTACTGTACAGCTATCTGCGATCTGTGTTGTCGTACAGAGGGGGGTATCGAATGATGTTCTCATGTGTGATTCCACGGTGGTCACCTGCTTCGACACACCACTGGTTCGGCGGGAATTATTTCAGGGAACGTGTTTTTGATTGGTCAATCGATTCAGACTCACGTCGCAGTGACACCGCATACTACGAGTGATGAAGAGTCTTGTAGCTTTCCACGTCGCTGTCGCGCTAGCTGAAGCTGCTTGGGGAGACCAGCAACCTCTAAGGTATGACAAGACGGAAACATGGCTGTCGAAATACGGAAAACAAATCGATCAACCGTTCTCTGGACCGCTGGCTTTCTCCCATGCAGAATATGCGCGTTGTTTGGAGGATGAAACTATTACATTTGACATTGCCGTTCTCGGGATGCCATTCGATACAGGAACCTCTTACCGTCCTGGAGCACGCTTTGGGCCGTACGCGATCCGCTCAGGTAGCAGACGTCAAAGACCCACTCGAGGTTACACCCTGGCATGGGAGAGCAACCCTTATTCATTAGGTTTGAAAATTCTTGATTGTGGAGACGTATGTCCCACTCATGACATTATATTTCCGCTAATAATTCTATTTCCAGGTCCCTACCATACCGTTTGACAATGCGCTTGCAGTAGATCAAATGGAAGTCGCATATACTACCTTGCTTACGCGCCCTCTGGCATCAGGCACCTCAGTCTGGCCGCTTGGAGTGCGTTTGGCAAAAGATGGTCGAGAGCACCCAAGGATCATCAGGTAATGATGACAACACATCTCTCATCGAGTCCTCACCGTGGCCTAGTCTTGGCGGCGATCACACCATTGTTCTTCCTATCCTCCGTGCACTCAATAAAGTCTACGGGCCCGTCTCGGTCATTCATTTCGACGCTCATCTTGACACGTGGGATGGATACCCTGGTGCTGTGACAGATCAATCACGCATCACGCATGGGACATTTTTTCACATTGCGAACGAGGAAGGCCTCATCGCCAATTCTAGTATCCATGCGGGTATTCGGTGCAAGCTCCAAGTGAGTAATACAAAAGACTTCTAGAGGGGCTGCACGTTGATTAAACTGCTCTCCAGGGTACTACCGATTTAAAGATAGACGAATCAGTGGGATTTCATTTCATCACGAGCGATGACATTGATGACCATGGGGTTGCTTCCATCATCGAACGGATCAGGAAACGAGTTGGGGATACGCCAGTGTATTTGAGGTCAGCTTCTCGATAGATAATGGACCTGATGCTGACCTCTCACACAGTTTTGATATTGATGTCATCGGTACGCATGGCTCGTCTTTGAGAAGAGCGTCAGCTGACACCTACCGATAGATCCTGGTATGGCACCGGGCAGTGAGTTTCCGTCTGGCCGCACATAGCTGAAAATACTCAGTGGGACGTAGCTGGTACCCCCGAGGCAGGAGGATGGACAAGCAGAGAAGTAAAGCGCATCATCAGAGGTTTGGCCGGTTTGAATTTCGTGTTCGTATCCCACAATGCGCCAGCTTTCCAATTCCTGACAGCTTTTTTCACAGTGGCGCGGATGTTGTCGAAGTCGCACCTGCGTATGACCACGGTAGGACGACAGTCACTCCATATGATTCGGCAATTTCTGATGAAAGACGTGTAGCTGAGATCACCGCCACCGTAGCAGCGGACATTGTCCACGACCTGCTCTCCTTGCTTGTATCATCCGAGGCACCCAAGTCTGCCAGTCTTCCAGGTACATGGTCAAGGGACGAACTTTGAGCAAGCGCCGTCCTTCCTGTTATCGCACCAGTTCCAGCGTTGAAATGTTGAATTAGGAAACAAAGAAACAGATGAGTACTCGGTAAATATGATCAGGAGCATGTCCATAGCTTGAAGTCCGTACATTCTAGAACGGACTCCTTTTAGCGTACCCCATTAACGAGGATTGTCTTGGATAATCGATCTTGGATGATCCATGAATGGAAGCAATACATGTATAGTCGATACGGGGTATCGTTGATGCCATACAAAAATTGTCCTAGAAACGGTCCGTACGACACACAAGAGGGCTCGAGTAACGATTATTTTACTCAACCTTTGTGTCCCCATTGACCAGGAGCGCCAGATGGACCGGACTCATACGTTGGAGGATTGTCGACGTAGTGTGCTGATGAAACCGGTGGAGGGGACATTACGATATTGTTCCTTGGTCCCCTCGGTCCTCTGGCGCTTGTTGGCGTGCCAGGAACTTGAGTATCAATAGCAAGTGGCGACCGCGAAAGTGGTGGGGGAGTCGGATGTGAGGGAGCCTGGTAGTGTCCATAATAAGGATCATTGTAGGGGTCATTTACTGGTGTGGTCGACACAGCGGTGGTGCCGTATGCATAGCCGTGATCTGGCTGGAGGGGTGGAGATCTAGGGGCATTGAATGGAGCACCATATGGCGCGTGAGAACTGTCCACCATAGTGGCCGTAGCGTTGTAAGTGTCCGGGTTGAATGCGCCATACGGATCATATGATTCTTGGACATCTGGCGATACATCAAGAACGGTGCGGAAAAGGAGTCAAAGAACACTTACAGGAGTTACCTCCGGGGTTATGACCATACGCCTGCGGGCTATAAGGGTTGTGGTTGTACTGAGTGTCCGGAGACGGATTGTACGCGGCGGCTGTATTGTTGGACGACGGCGGATATATGGAGGGGGCAGTTGTAGTAGTGGTATGTGTGATATTACTAGCGCGACGTTGTGGTCCTTGGGAAGGGTTGTTATACTCGTCCATGGCGCGAGTGCCAGGGGGTGCTTGTATATAACCACCTCCTGCGTATCCTCTTGCAGCAGAGCGACCATAGGTTCCCATGCCAGCATTTCCAGAAGTAGAAACGCTCTGATTGTCGCGGTAAGGCGCATCTTCCTCAAGGTATACTTCGTCTCCATCGACACGAGCCTTGAGTGGCTGAGATTGGTCATATTCGTGGAAGGCGGGCAAGCCGACCTCGGGCTGGGCTTGACGGGCCTTTCGATCAGCCTCGGCTTTGACAGCGTCGAGGCGCATTTGCTCGTTGGAGTTGTATCCATCTAGACCGATTGGAGTGCCGACTTTTCCTCCCCATGCATCTCGCGAACGACGTCTGATGCAGCATCTGCCAACGCCATAAAAGCAACCGCTAAAGAAGAGAAGAAGCCATGCAACGAGAGTGAGCCAGACGGCATTTCCAATAGATGCGGATCCGCCTTGTACCGAGTTCATGCGAGATTTTGCTACGAAGAAGATGGCAATGTCGAAGATAAACGCTACCAGGGCAACGGCGGCAGCAAAACCGGATATGCAACTGCTGAAGCAACTCATGGCCAATTCTCGGACATGAGCAAGGAGGCCAAACAGAGTTGCGATAACAGCGAGGCCGAAAGCGACGATATGGAGTACGAGGACATAAGTGAGCCATTTGACGACGACTTGGGGTATTTGGATGGCGGTTGTGTCACCAACGAGTGCGTTTATGTCTTGGAAGAAGGGTAAGTCGAGGTGGAGAGCAAATGGAGAATGACTGACTGAGCTCATATCCGACGGTTGCATTTGAACAGGTGGTGGTGGAATCTACGGTCGCACAGTATCCAAGCGTACCAAAGGTGATCTCGCCCTGTACGCCTTGGACTGCGAGTGAGGCTTTGAGGAAGTAAACGGACTTGATGAGCGGGACGGAGAAGGCGACGACAGCGAGGATGACTGATGCAGCGAGAGTTATGACGAACCCGGGTGTAGCTGGTCTGATGCAACTACTCATTATGTGGTTGTTGGGAAAGAACAGAGGAGGGGGTATTAATGTGGCTGTGTTGCACAGTCAAGTTTATTTATTTCTTTATTTATTTCCAATTGCCAGTATAAATAATTCAACGTCTTGTGCTCTCCCCTGACGTGCTTGCCGTTGTCTAACCTGCCTTGGTACTCGAACCCGTTCTTCTCAAACACCCGCTTACTTCCCTCGTTGTCAGAAAAAGTATACCCAACCATCCTCTGAACTCCCATCCGTGGTATCGCCCACTGTTTCATGATCGTACCCATCGCGGCACTCATGATGCCCCGTCCATGGTGTGATGGCACAAGGTAGTCTGTCGCATCGTTTAGCTATGATAGACACTCGCAAAGCAATATTGTCATCCTTGCCTCCAAATGTCCACATGATGCTCGGATCCCCAATCACTTTCTCGTTGTTCACCTCCACCGCCTTCTGTCTCTCATCGGGATCGAGTACCTCCTCCATCTGCGCCCGGCTGATTCCAATGTCGCCAAGATAGATGTCCGTCCCATCTGCGAGAACTTCCCTGATGTGTCTGACCGGACAGCCTCCAACCAATTTCAGTGGTCCGCCTGAGTTCGACCGCTCTTCCTCCCTCAACTCTGCCAAGATATCCTCGCTTTGCTCTGTGATTTGTGCAACCCACTCTCCCGCGTGCTCATCGCTGTATGGAATCGGTGGTCCTTCCAACCATCTTGATACCCTGGGATCGTTGATGATGGGAGCGATGATCTTGACATCGCTTTTGCGCGGAGGTGTTAGGATAATGTTGTCGTTCGGGGCAGCAAGGCGGAGGAACGGTTCTCCACTATGAGGATTTATCTCCAGCGGATAAAGTTGGCTGCCTGGCATCATGTGTTTGGAGTCACATAACCATCCATGTCGAATCTTTAAATCTCCCCACGACTGAGTCACCCGTCGATAACTTTTCTTGGATTTGGCTGTGTCAATGTCTAACCCAGATGACCCATATCTACAACATCAGACTCCATGGGGAATCATTTGCTAACCGGATATGCTTCACGCGCGATCCTCACGGCATTTTCAACTTCCCCCACGTTGACACCGATGCCCTGAGCACCATCCTCTTTCCCTCCAGCCTAGAGCGGAATTCATCAGCTCGCTCAATGGTCCTACGCTTGGAAGGTCTTACTTTGCCACCCAACACGTCAGTCACTTTGGACGCCCACGTGCGAGCATCAAATCCTTTCCCCCGGGCATCTTCAGGTACATAGTTTGCGTGTGCAACCTTGCCACTCTCCGTGTTGACACTGAACACATACACAGCTTTTCCGAGCTTCTTGCCTTGGACAACGACATTTTGTAGTATCTACATTTTGCGTAACAGTTAGTTTATTTCTGTCATTGCCAAGTGACCCACCTTGGGATTGCCTTGCACGTCAATACTCGCGAAATATCCTGCAGCATCTGGATTTTCGTTGAAGTAGGTGACTAGGGTATCCACAGCCTATCGTAAACACGTTACTTGACTGTATCTCCCAAAGTGGCTGGACACGAACTGATTTGTTGAGTGCAGCTTCCTTCTCCTTTATCTGCTTGTCAAACGCTTTGCGAATTGCCCCAAGACGCTCTTTCAAGTCTGCTTTGACCAAGATAGAGATATCTGCCTGTCCGAGTTCCTGGAGTACGTGTAAGCGCCACACTCAACGATCCGATAAGCCGGCTTACAACTGTAAGAGCCTTGAGACCGGCATCCTTATCGTTCCCCAAGCTAGTTTCAAGCACGTCGAGGCGCGACTTGAATTCCCTTGCGACACGTGTCGCCTCCTGAGCCTCTTGCCCAGTGATAGCTGTGATTCGTCTGATACCTTTGGCAATTCCCGATTCCTCCACAATCACAAAGTCCTTGATATCACCCGTCTTGGCTACGTGCGTACCTCCACAAAACTCGATGCTGGTACTTCGCCATCTCGGATTCTCGAGGTCTTTCGAGACATCGTCGACATCGTACCCAAGTACGACCACCCGCACCGGGTCAGGGTAAGTTTCGCCAAAGACCGCGCGAAGGCCAGGTATTTTGAAACCGGATTTAAGATCAATGTCTTTGCTGTACACCTTGACGTTCCTCTTGATCCAATCGACACCCATTGCTTCAATCTTGGCAAGTTCCGGGTGTGGAATCTGAGCTTTATGCGAAAAGTCAAACCGCAATTTCGTTGGGGCGACAAGAGAGCCTCTTTGGTCCACATGGTCTCCGAGCACTTCGCGGAGGCAGAAGTTGAGGATGTGCGTGGCAGTATGATTACTACGGAGAGGCCACCGGCGTAGTTCGTCGTACGAAGAAATGACTTCGTCTCCAACGGTCAGCTGGCCATACTTGAGGTGGCCAGTATGTAGGACATAGCCACTGTACGCCTGGACATTCATCACTTCAAAATCGCATGCACCATCGATAACGATGTTTCCAGTGTCGTACTCTTGACCTCCAGCTTCTGCGTAGAAGCTTGTGCGATCAAGGAGAATACCAAAGTCGGCGCCGTCAGGAATGCTGGTGGTCGATGCAAGAAACTCGCGGTTGTGGTAAATTCCTGTTACCTTTGTGGTAATATTTCCAAACTCTGAGGGAAAGAACATCCTTTGGATCCTGGACGGAAAAAAAAATGCAAGGCACTCACGGTATTTGGGCGAATCATCAGTTTTGGATACGGCGTCATTCCTCTCTAATGCTGCAAGATCATGGACGTCCAGCTTGACACAGTCCCTCTTATCCTTCTTGAAGGTGCCTTTGCTTGCCTCCTTGGATCGCTCTTGTGCAGCTTTGAACTCGTTCTCGTTGATAGCAAGAGAAAGTTCTTCAGCCATAAGACGCGTCAAGTCGACCGGGAAACCAAAGGTGTCGTACAAACGCCAGACATCAGCACCGTCAAGTTCGCGGGACCCCGCCTCCTTGGCACGCGTGGCATACTGGTCGAAGAGCTTTTCGCCGCGATCCAAGGTCCGGGAAAAAGATTCTTCTTCTTCGTCGAGAATTTCTCTGATCTCGTCCTGTTTCTTCTGAAGTTCTGGGAAGACATCGCCCTGAAAGAACAATCAGGGTAACGCAAGGAATAGGGGAGGTTGATCGGACCATTTGCTCCACCACGACAGGCATGAGCGATGAGAAGAACGAGCCGATGGGTGCACCGAGTTTCTTCCTCACATATCGACAGCCGCGACGGAGGATGCGACGGAGAACGTAGCCCCGACCAACGTTATTTGGTACACCACCGTCGCTTAAGGCGAACGAGAGTGTACGCACGTGATCAGCAACAACACGGTAGGCAGTGTCAATGCCATCCACATCTTCTGCACCGAACTTGCCAGTATATGGACGTGCACCACTAAGCTCTTGAATCCTTGCTATTATTGGATGGAAGACGTCCGTATCATAGTTGGACATTCTGTTTTGGAGAACGGATACGATGCGTTCGAAGCCCATGCCAGTGTCAACGTGTCTCGCTGGAAGGGCTTTGAGGGATCCGTCTTCCTCGCGGTTGAATTGGATAAAAACGTTGTTCCATATTTCGACGACTGTCGGGTCGTCACCATCGACTAGATGGGGAACCTCACGACCACCTATTCGATCGACGTGTATCTCACTGATGGTGATCAACCCGACATGAATTACGATGAGTAAACATCGGGCTCACCTGCAGGGACCGCAGGGACCAGTCGGACCCATCTCTGCATAAACGCTCAGGCGAAAAATAGAGATGGAAAGAGAAGAAGAATACCCCAAAAGTTGAATTTTGATGGAATGACATGCGTAGGATCCATGCCGAGTTCAAGCCATGTTTGCCTGGCTTCCTCATCACATGGAATATTATTCTGTGGATCTCCGGCAAAGTAGGTGACATAGAGCCGCTCTTTTGGGAGTTTGTAGACGTGGGTCAAAAGTTCCCAACTAAATGTGATGGCTTCTTTCTACGATGGGTGAAAATATGAGCGAAGGGAATAGAATAGAGAAAGACACGCGCCTTGAAGTAATCCCCGAAAGACCAGTTGCCAAGCATTTCGAAGAAGGTATGGTGATAAGAGTCTTTCCCGACATCCTCGAGATCTGGGATGAAGTGAGTGGTGTGATATTAGAACGACGGTGGGGCGAGACCGTTGTGTTTTCCACCCGCCCTAATGCATTTTTGGCTGTTGAAAGCACGCCTGAGCTTGCCACGGTCGGAGTTGGGATCGACGGTGCCGAGGAAGATGGACTTGTACTACATTGACGTGAGTGCAACTGTACGACGAGAAATGAGGTAGGGACGGACCTGGTTCATGCCCGCGTTGGCAAAGAGGAGGGTGGGGTCATCGTAAGGGATAGTAGACGAAGAGGGGACGAATGTGTGGCCTTTGTTGCGAAAGTAAGCAAAGAACTCGTCGCGAATTTTTCGTGCAGTCCATGGACCGTTGTAAGTAGTGGAAGCCATTCTGAACAGCGATCGATAACTCGCTCTCATCCGAGTCAAGTCCGAGTCAAGTCTGAGTCAAAAGCGAGTCATCGATTGTATCACGTGATTACTATAGATAACCACGTGGCTTTCCGTAGTTCCGTCTCCGTATATAAACCTGCCCTGAACGAGATCGATAACGAGCGAGTCACCAGCAAAAAAACAAACATAACCCCGAGTTGATCTCACATACAACCCCCATCGAGGTCATCCCCTCTCCCTCCCTCTCCCTCTCTCTAACGTCTAGACATCATGGTGTACGTCCTTTCCATATCTCTCTCTTCGTCGTCCTCATGTTCATCATCACCCCATCAGTAACTTCACCGTAGGTGAGTAAAGACACCACCCCGATCCATTCGTAGCTCATCTTTAACAGAACAAGTTCGTGCTCTCATGGACCGCCCAACAAACATTCGCAATATGAGTGTCATCGCACATGGTGAGTGTTGCCCCTATCGCATCGCATCTGCTATCTCATCCGACTCCTTCCAGTCGATCACGGAAAATCCACCCTCACAGATTCCCTCGTCTCCAAGGCTGGTATCATTGCATCAGCAAAAGCAGGCGACGTCCGTTTCACGGACACACGTGAAGACGAAAAGGAGCGTGGTATCACCATCAAATCGACCGCCATCTCCATGTACTTTGAAATGAAAAAGGAAGACGTCGATATCATCAGGCAAAAAACTGACGGTACGAGTATCTATACGCGCACTTTCTCACTCTTACCCATCCCGATCCCATCAGGCAACGAGTTCTTGGTCAATTTGATCGACTCCCCCGGGCACGTCGACTTCTCCTCAGAAGTCACTGCCGCCCTCCGTGTCACAGACGGTGCCCTTGTTGTCGTCGACTGTATCGAGGGTGTTTGTGTCCAGACAGAAACAGTCTTGCGTCAGGCTCTTACAGAACGTATCAAACCTGTCCTCGTCATCAACAAGGTCGACCGTGCCCTTCTTGAGCTCCAAGTTCAGAAGGAAGACCTTTTCCAATCCTTCCAGCGGACAGTCGAAAGCGTCAACGTCATCATCTCGACTTACCACGATGCCGCCCTTGGTGACGTCCAGGTCTACCCCGACAAAGGCACTGTCGCCTTTGCCTCTGGCCTCCACGGATGGGGCTTCACTCTCCATCAGTTTGCCGGCAGGTACTCCAAGAAATTCGGTGTTCCCAAGGACAAGCTCATCGCCAAGCTTTGGGGTGACAACTACTTCAATCCCGCGACCCGCAAGTGGTCTACAAAGTCTGCAGATGCTGATGGCAAGCCCCTCGAGCGTGCTTTCTGCATGTTCGTGCTCGACCCCATATTCAAGATCTTCGATGCCGTCATGAAACACAAGAAGGATCAAGTGGAGAACATGTGTGACAAACTTGAAATCAAGCTTACTCCGGAGGAGAAAGAGATCTCCGATGCCAAGGCCCTCCTCAAAACCATCATGCGCAAATTCTTGCCTGCCGGAGACTCTCTTTTGGAGATGATTGTCATCAATTTACCATCTCCCGCCACCGCTCAGCGCTACCGTGTCGAGACGCTATACGAAGGTCCCATGGACGACGAATCCGCCGTCGGTATTCGCGATTGTAACCCCAGCGGCCCTCTCGTTCTATACGTCTCCAAGATGGTCCCCACGTCGGATAAGGGCCGCTTCTACGCATTCGGTCGCGTCTTCTCTGGAACTGTCCGTGCCGGTCCCAAGATCCGCATTCAAGGACCCAACTACGTTCCTGGAAAGAAGGATGACTTGTTCGTCAAGTCTGTCCAGCGGACCGTACTCATGATGGGTCGCTATATCGAACCTATTGAAGATTGTCCTGCCGGTAACATCGTCGGTCTTGTTGGTATCGATCAGTTCTTACTCAAGAGCGGCACTCTTACTACCTCTGAAACTGCACACAACATGAGGGTCATGAAGTTCTCTGTTTCCCCCGTCGTTCAGGTCGCTGTCGAGGTCAAGAACGCTGCCGATCTCCCCAAGCTTGTCGAAGGTCTCAAGCGTCTCTCCAAGTCCGACCCTTGCGTTCAGGCTTGGATCGCCGAGACTGGCGAGCACATCGTCGCTGGTGCCGGCGAGCTCCATTTGGAGATTTGCTTGAAAGTCAGTTTCCCCCATTCTAATATTCAGTCTTACTCAGCGGTACATATAGGACCTGCAAGAGGACCATGCCGGTGTTCCTCTCAAGATCTCAGACCCTGTCGTCGGCTACCGTGAGACTGTGAAGACGGAGTCTTCCATCGTTGCACTCTCCAAGTCGCAGAACAAGCATAACCGTCTGTACGCGAAGGCCATGCCTCTTGATGAGGAACTCACCAAGGCAATCGAAGAGGGTACCGTTAATGCCCGTGATGATTTCAAAGCTCGTGCTCGTGTCCTCGCCGATGATTATGGTTGGGATGTCACCGACGCCAGGAAGATCTGGTGTTTCGGTCCTGACACCACCGGTCCCAATTTGATGGTTGACGTCACCAAGGGTGTGCAGTATCTCAACGAAATCAAGGATTCGTGTGTTGCCGCATTCCAGTGGGCGACAAAGGAGGGTGTCTGCTGTGAAGAGAACATGCGTGGCGTCCGCGTAAACGTCATGGACGTGACAGTAAGTCCAATCCCACCATTACTGGTATGGCCTTTTGATCTGAGACACTTGTAGCTACACGCCGATGCCATCCACCGCGGTGGAGGTCAGATTATCCCAACGTGCCGGCGTGTTTGCTATGCTGCCTGCTTGCTTGCTACACCAAGTCTTCAAGAGCCGGTTTACCTTGGTACGGTGTTTCCTGTCACCCACTCTGCATTATGGCTGACAACTTGTCTTAGTCGAGATTCAATGTCCTGAGAATGCCATCGGTGGTATTTACAGTGTGTTGAACAAGCGTCGTGGACAAGTCTTCAGCGAAGAGCAGAGGCCCGGAACACCAATGTTCACTGTCAAGGCGTACTTGCCTGTCATGGAATCCTTCGGGTTCAATGGGGATCTTCGTTCACATACTGCAGGGCAAGCCTTCCCGCAAAGTGTGTTTGACCACTGGGACCTCATGAATGGCTGTAAGCGATCAAATCTGAGTTGATGGTATCAGATACTAAGTGTGCATGCCATCGTTAGCTCCTCTTGACAAGGGCAGCAAGCTCGAAGAGCTCGTCAAGGGCATCCGCACACGCAAGGGTCTCAAGGTAGGCACCATCTCGAGCTGACTCTGCTGAGAGGCCTACTCATAGGTTCTGTTCACAGCCCGACATTCCTCCCCTCGACTACTACTACGACAAGTTGTAATTTGGGCCTTGGTATTGGGCTGTAAAACCAGGTTACTATCGCTTCTGAATTGTTGTAAGCTGTCGTATTTCAACTTCAACAATGTATTTTTCTCCTTCAATCGTGGACAATCGGCTATCACAACATGTAGCACTGAGTCAGAACGGCTTTGGTGGACTCGTCACGAGAGCTTGATGGAAGACTTGGTGTGGCACTTTCGGCACCGTCCACACGAGCAAGTCAGGGTCCCAAACTTTATTCGGGAAGTGAGTCAGAGTCATAGATTTCCATACAAAAGCGAGGATGTCCGGGTTGTAAACTTCAAACGATGTCAAGCGTCGTCGACGAACTGGCGACTATACCAGGTATTGAAGCATACCTACAAGACAAGCCCCATTTTTCTGCTCGCAAAATCGAGAGACTCTCGGGAGGGTTGGGCAATTTTACATATAGGATATACCTCCATACAGCATTCGCTGGTCGCGAGACCCTTGTCCTGAAATATGCACCCCCATATGCCGCCGCATCGGCTGGAACATTCCCGATTGACCAAAAACGCCAGGCATGTGCCAAGCTACTGATGTCATCCAGAGATACTAAGTCTTGAAGTCAGATTGTCGAAGCGAAAGCACTTCGTCTCGCAGGTCAGCTCCCGACGACCAACATCCCCGAGTTTATCACAGTCCCCGCTGTCCATTTGTTCGACGAGGAAAAGTATGTCCTGATCATGGACGATGCGGGAGTGGACTGCCAGACTCTAAAAGAGTTGCTCATCAAAGAGAGTCTCCCAAAGGCCGTTTCGGAGCAAATTGGCGCAGCCCTCGGCGAATTTATCATCGCGATCCATACTTGGAGTCAAAACCCCGACACTGACCTGGCTGTGTTCGCAAACCATCAGGTTGGCAAGTTCATCACAGCCCTCATCACTTACGCACGACTCGAATCCACTTTAACTGGGAGGAATAACATTCCCAGCCTCTCGGATCCATTGCTAGGAGTTCCGGAAGCGAAGATGACGACGATATCAAAGGTGGCAGAGAAGAGACAGCAGGCTATCTATGCTGCGTCCGCATCCGACCCTTTGACGCACGGAGATTTGTGGCCAGGCAACCTCGTGCTGTCGCTTAGACGCAGTGCAGACGGAAGCATAGAAGGTGTGGAGAAGTTGTTCGTGCTAGATTGGGAGCTTTGCAAGACCGGATTGCCTGGACTGGATCTCGGTCAGCTCTGCGCAGAACTGTACACCTTGTCCGAATTCTATCCAGCACGGGAGGAGTCAGTTCGGACTATGATTGGGGCGTTTTTGGGTGCCTATAGGGAGCGGATGGGGAAGGGTGTGAATATCGAGCTTGCAAGGACTGTCCTGAGTCATATTGGCGCGCACGTCGTGGCGTTGACACCTCGCGTGAGTTCTTGGACGGGGAGACAGAAAACGAGAGAGGTTGTAGAGAAGGGAGTGGAGATGCTGATCCTGGGCGAAGAAGGGACCGAGACATCTCTGAGAGAAAGCATCATAGGGCCACTTGTCTGACCTATAGACAATACATTGGCTTGGCTGGGGAGATACCACAAGTTGAGCGGGGCTATCCAACTTGCTACCTTGTCTCCATGGCTCCATGTCTCGCCGAGTTGCCTCCAGAGATATACGACGGGATATTGACGCGCGTCCCTCTGGATCAAAGGCAACAGACGACTTTGTCGCTTACCAGAGCTATCCCACATTCTCCAGTGCCTCTGCAACACTTGTTCGAGCGCATCCGCCTCAAGTCTGCAGAAAGCGTGGTACAGTTGTATTGTCGACTACGAGGATGCCTCGATGAGCCATGCTGGGTCAAAGAATTCACTCTGGAATCATGGAACGTAGACGCCGACGTGGTGGTCAACCTAGTGGCACTCCTCTCGCGGCTGTCCGCAATCACACTGTTTATTGGGCCAAACTTTGCTCCCGAACACATGGAGGAGATGCTGGAAGAGCCGAGGGAGACTTTGAGTTACATCTCATTGCGTTTCCGACCATAGTAAGCCAGGTAGCACCTTTCTGACTTTCGTTGCTGATTGCGGACTCAGCGTGCGGAAAGTAACATACTACCACTTTCTCAAGGTGAGAGGGACCAGCACAAGCATGCTCATGAGCGGAGCCTGACTCAGGAAAACAGGGTGCATACTTTGACACTGCCCTGATTGCCCTTGCCCGTTGGCCGACAGCCAGTCTCCCCACTTTGTCGATCATGCAAGACCCTCTGGACGCAGAGATAACCCGCAGATACCATTTTGCACAACCACTGGCGTTCTTCCGCCTTGATCCAATCAGTATCTTGGCTTGTTCGCCGTACCTCCGTTCTCTGACAAACTTGCGACTGCGGATCCCATCCAGACAAGTTGCTCCCTTTGTCTACAGCTCACCTCGTTCCATACCTCGACTCTGCATCCTAGACTTGTCGACATGCAACATCCGGTTAGCCGACGTGGAGGCGCTGGCGGCACGGTTTCAGCAACTGATGCACTTGATCGTGGATGAGTGTGGCCTTGCGCGGGGGGATGCGGAGAGTGAATGGTCGAACATTGGGAAGACCTGCGCACTAGCGACTGTAAAAGCAGCCAGGGAACGGGAGAAGAAGCTCAAGACTTGGCTAGAGGTTCGCACTGATCGGGCCAGTCGAAACGCAGACGTTGTCGCCGTACCCGAAGAAGAGGTTGCTGCACCCAGACGCGTCCGCCCGGGTCGTCGTGGACTTGCTACTGCTACGATATCGTTGCGAGATCCGCCAACAAGAGCGGGAGCGCCTGTTAATCGAACGGATGCAGTGGTCCCCAGAGTTCGTGTAGTGCCATCCTTGCCAACACTTTGCTCCTTGAGCGCGGCCGCAAGCACGTTGCACAAGGACAAACACGATGCGATCCGAGCACAATTTGAGCGAGGTTGGGAGGAGGGACTCGCTCAACTGACCGCGATCCGCAGCAGACTGTACCAATCGTGGAGAAATGGTACGAGAATGGTGCGCATTTCCGGCGAGCAAGGCACAGAAGAGGGCTTCGAGGGATTGGAAGACGTCGACAGAGAAGACGCGTTTTATGGGCATGAACTATCTCTACGAGTGCCTGTACTGTGTCTCGTGGGCGCGGCTGCCAGCTCTGACCAGCATGCGGACGGATGCGGGCATGCAGCAGCTGGGTGCGCGTGGCCAGACGATATCAGAAACAACATGTTTTAGATCAACTACGGAAGTGAATACAAAACGACTCATGAATGATGGTGGGGGGCGAAGAAAAAGGATCGCAGCCAGTTGGCTTCCTGCTCCATCTCTGGAAGAGACCGAGCGGGTCGATTCTCATCGGCGTCGACCTTGAGTGGTTGGAACCGGCCGTCGACGCGGTTGGCGTCCATTAGATGCTGGGGGAGGGAAGCCTCGGAGTGTTCGAGAGCAGGGTATATGTGGTCCATCCTGTCTGAGAAATAGTCGCCCTTGAATTTACGGGGAAGGATGTGAAAGTGGACGTGAGGCACGGACTGCCCTGCAGCCTTGCCGTCCTGAAAGGCATGTCGAACGAGCTCCACGGTGGGTTAGATGGGACTACTTGCCTGGCATGCGACGGTGAGCGAGTCTGCACTGTACGCCCTTTCGATCACGCGACCGACGTGTTGCACGGAGGTGATGAGAGACGTCAGCTCTGGAGGGGTGAGGTCTGTGAGCCTGGGGACGATGCGGTTTGGGATGACGAGGACGTCTTACTTTGTGTATGAGACTGAGGTCGTCTGAGGATGCGAACGAGACAACTTACGACCTGGTACGATAGGTTTTATGTTCACGATAGCATAAGACAGCGTCGTCCTGTAAAAAGCCTGACTGGTCACTTCAAACGTCGAGAAGAGTAACGGGGCAGACATGACCGTACTATGTGTACAGCCACACCTTCACTGGTCCTCCTCCTCCTCCAATCCAATCCATGGCCAGTCCGACAGAGTTACATCTTCCCCCGTCACTTCCATATCCCATCAACGTCGCTTCCCTCGACGTAAAGCAGTCCGTGCCAGTTCAGCGCGGAACCCGTCTCCTTAGCTACTCTTTCAAATACCATCCCTCGTCTCCCGGAGCGCGTCCTGAAATACGCTTCGGAACATGGGACTGTCCCCTCGAGGGCACTGTCCACACCTGGAACGTCCGCGTGGGCGACGAGATATCGCTTCACCGGTCCAAGCACAAGCCCGTCATCACAATTCTCGAACCATGCAAGCACGGCGTCCAAGTCGGCGGCCTGTGTGGAATATGCGGAAAGGACATGACCGCGTGCGTATCACGAATGTTTTTGATCACCCTCTGTGTTTCATCCCCACCCCTAGCGATGACTACACTGGCTTTTCTGATGCATCCCGCGCATCTATCCAAATGACCCACTCTGCCTTTGGTCCGACCGTATCAATGGAGGAAGCACAAAGGATAGAAAAGGAGACCGCACAACATCTCCTGAAATCCAGGAAGCTCTCCTTGATCGTTGATCTTGACCAGACAATCGTCCATGCCACCGTCGATCCTACCGTTGGCGAATGGATAACAGAAGGGGAGGCTTGGGAGGCTCGACAATCGAAAAAGTCGCCGCAACCCCCCAAAGAACATGCCT
>JBBPTB010000503.1:0-19251 GCA_038093875.1 Boletus tylopilopsis | reverse complement strand
CCCAGCCCGCCCCTACGATGGCCTGTCTTAACATTTCCTCATGTATTTCTCTCTCCTGTGTTTCGTTCCCTGTACTTTCTATAGACGTCCAAAGCCCGAAATCCTACTTCATTGTCTTTAGTGACTCACTCGTTGCTGCCACTCTTGTTTATTACCATCTCGTTGGTCCTCGTTTTCCGCCCCAGTGAGCCCCATCGCTCGTTCCCCCTGCCCCTCCTTTCTTCAGGCCTCGCCGCCTCTTGTCAAGCATAATCCCTCGCTCGTCGTCCCAGCCGTGTTTTTGTGAGCCCCAGCGCTCGCTCTTTGCCGCTGCCGTGTCTTTTCGACCCCAGAGCCCGACCGCTTGCTGGTCGCCCCCGCCTGCCGTGCCTTGTCGAGCGCTGCCACTGGAGAGGGGGAATCCCCCTAATGGCCCAGGCAAGGTGGTGGTAGGTGTCTAGCTACGACAGCGACTAGCTACAGGACCCCTGGCACTCCTCCGAAGGGCTTCACCCCCACCGAGGTCCCAGCCCGGCCTCCCCGGCCACACCGCTAGTTCGATGTCCCCGCTGCTTCTTTTCGAGCCCGACCGTTCGTTTGGCGACCCCCTTGAGCCCGATTGCTCGCTGGTCCATAGTACATACCATGTGATCTGCATTGCAGTTGCTAGTGTAATTGCTAACAGCAATACATAACGGGGACGCTGTTGCTAAGCTCGGAGTCTCCTCGTCACCTTCATACAGATAGCTACGGTAATGCAGCCTATTGACATCGGATGATTTGACGTTCTTAACGAGGTCGAGTTAGCCACACACCGCGTGTGACGTCTGTTGTGACTTGGATCTTTGGACGGTGCTCTGTATACGCGGGAGTGGGGAGCGAGGGAACGAGAGAGCGAGAGTGTGCGGCTGGGCGAGAGGGCGAGCACTCTAGGCGACATTGTAACCGACGTCAAGATGAAGCAAAGAGTCCAGACGTACCTGATGCAATGGCGGAAGCAACTCGTCGATGCAAAGTCCTCGTGGCGATACGTACGCGATAGTCGGGGTGTGGCGGGGACGAGTTGGTGGCGCGAGAATAAGAGCGCTGGCCGCTCACATCGCTTGTTCAAGTACTGCCACGGCTACTTACGTTCGTGTCTCGCTGCACCACAGTCCTCGCTTCAAACTTCCACCTTTGGTGACATCCCTGCAGTGGCAACCACCCATAACTTGAACTAAGCTCGTCGGGTAATGCGTGCTCTGCCTTCCACAGCACTTCTTGGGAAAGCACAAACATGCTTGAAAGAGTTCTGGGATGGCAATAGTGAGGTAGATATGAAGGTCCCCGTGCGTCTTCACCTTTGCATCAGATCGTACGATCAAGTGGAACTCTTACTTTCCATCAACACGTTTGTGGTAAGTGACTATGTGATACAGTGCAACAGAATGTCACAGTCTCGGAGATCCCTTGCCTCTGTGATCGCCCACTTTCACGTTCAACAAGGCCTTTCCGACAATAATGTGTATGTCTATGTATTTTCTTCTGTTTTCTGATAGTCGATCCCAACAAGGCATGCAGCGTCATCTTTCCTGTGACAGTGCAGGCAACGCGCAAGCAGGCAGGTTCTCCCGCACTGCCCTCATCTCTTGCACGATCTTATTTGCAACGAGCTTTGCCGCAGGGAATAACACACCGCCGTAATCTGGAAATGAGCTCTATGTCTGAATTTGTCTCGAGGCCTTCTGTTTGTGGTTTGTGAAGCGCTCGCAGGAACGCGCTTCGAACCCTGTGGACAATGAAGCCTTTGGATCTGAATTGTATGCCCTGACTATTCATCCAATTCTCTTCACGGAAATGAGGCGTCACGCTTGCTAGTCCTCAACAAGCGCGCGCTCTAATATCATCTCAGCGTGATGTTGCTGCATGAGGTTCAAAGACTCATTGGGTCCTTCTCTCCTGTATCCCACCCAACATTACTCATGGCCAGCGAGGCCAGCACTTTGCCTAGCGTCCCGCAAGGACAAGGGCCAGCAACCGATACCCCCAATCGAGCTTCTAGATGCACTCGGTGCAACGCCAGACCGGGGGAAACCCCGAAGAACCTCGTCGTATGCGTCGATGGTACTGGTAACAAGTCTACTTCAAAGGTATCAATCGCAGTCGCAATACTCTCCGTTCCCTACTGATTACTATGGACAGAAAACCAATGTGGTGAAATTGTTTGACATGGTCAATCAGGAAGAATCGACTACCCCCAATCAACAAGCGAAATATTGGTCTGGAATTGGCGCTGACCATGAATCGCAGAAAAAAGCCTTTGGTGGCATGGATGACATGGCGTTTGCATGGTGTGTATTGGCCAGGATCTCCTGTTGGAAAGAGTGAAATACTCGAGAGCAGGAATTTGAGGAAAAATATCAAGGAGTCGTATCGCTGGCTAGCAGAGAGGTATACGGTAGGGGACCGGATATATCTTTTTGGTAGGTTTCAATATTCGTCGTAGTTCATCCAACCGACCACCGTATAGGTTTTTCTCGAGGGGCGTACCAAGTACGGATCCTTGCAGCCATGATACACGAGGTAAGGCCCAGCTTGTTTCCCAATATCGTTATGGAAATTAATAAAATTATTGAACACGTGTTTCAGGTCGGTTTGATAACAAGATCGAACGTGGACAGGTTTGAAGAGTGAGCAACTAATATACTGTTTGCACGATCTTGACGAACGTTCTGGCAGAGCTTACGAATACTATAAGTCAAGTCGTTCGGGAGAGCAGAAGGCTAGGCAAGCTGCGAGGGGGTTCAAGAAGCGATTTTGCTTGCAGGACGTGAGAGTGCACTTCGTCGGAGTGTGGTAATTGCAAAACTTGCGTCGGTCGAATGATACTCATTACTGATATCTCGGTCAGGGACACAGTTTCTTCCGTAAGCGGTTCAGCACAAAATATCTCCCTTTCAAGATCTTCGTCTGCGGAACATGCTTGTCATTTCCGGCACGCTCTCGCCCTGGACGAGCTTCGGGTGATGTTCATGCCCGAATATTTCCATGAGATAAACTCTCTGGAGGACTTCAAGTACACAAATACCTCCCCCGGCGATAGAAAAGCCACGGGTTCCACAAGTGAACCGAGTGGGGTCTCAGACAGCACTGCATCCGATCTCTCGGCAGACAACAAGAATGGCTCGGACATCAGGGAGGTCTGGTTTGCTGGCAGCCATTCAGACGTGTGGGTACGCTTCACCAGACCTTCATCTAACTGACATGCCAGGCAGGGGTGGCATGAACAAAATAGGGAGGCATCATCAACCTGGGAATGTCTCGTTGTTATGGATGCGTCGAGAAGCGGCTGCCAGTGGTCTCGTATTGAAGCCGACCGACATCGTCTGGCTTCCTCGTGATCTTGACTTTGGCATCACTCATTCGATGACCAATGCATGGCGTGCCTTCGAATATTCACCCGCCATGCACCAAGTATCCTACTGCGGTCGTGGCAACAAGGCCTTGCGGTGAGTGTCGTGACATCTTGTCTTGGCGAAAACCGATTTCGCATTTCGTAGTTTCCATCGGCAACAGCCACGCCGTATCATACCCGGTCAAAGGATTCACGCTTCCGTTTTGTATGCGCACGCATATAAACCAGAGGCGACATTTGGGCCGGGTCTCAACATCCCTATCATTCAGCCTGGACTCGAAGATACGGAGCAACAAAACGAATTATGGGAGACGGGACTCTTTGACGCTAGTGCAACAGAACTGTTGCTGAAATCTCTAGGTATGCGGGAGGGGGTCACACCAATCGCCCTCGACAATTTGCTGTTCATGCTTCGATTTAGTGGGTCCATCTGTTTCGATCCGCTTGTAACTTACGTTTTCTGCCACCTAAGGGGAAGGAAGAGAAAGTGTGAGGAGCATACCTGACTGGCAAGATAAGTTTAGGAAGCTCATGAACGACGATGGATGCGCGACGATCGTTCGGCTTGTCGTGATTGTCGCTTATCACGAAGCATGTGAGACTCTCATCTGAGCACGTGCGTCGCGTTGTGTGTAACTTCCTGTTGCAGCCTGCGATCCCGAGGCATGCCTGAATAGTTGCGTGTCGATTTCCGAGGATATATTGGAGGATGCGAAGAGCTGTCTTAAAGACATTATGGACTACCACAAGCACCGGGATGGTCCCAGAGTTGTTGCTCTCCTGGGACTGTTGACGAAACACCAGATTCTCCGAGAACGCATCCTCACCGAAGACATCTTGGAAACTCTTGTCGATTCATTCGATGAAGTTTTAAGAGCACCTGAGAGGCATTTTGTATTAGCAATAGACGGTTTGAACTGTTTGTTGCAGTGCGGTTCGTAATGATCGTCCTTCACTTCGAGACTTGTTGATGATTCATTAGTCGACATCCGGCCGACTATTGTTGACAGACTGAGGTCCAGGCTTTGTCGGATATTGGAGGTCAAGGGTAAGGAGCAGATCTACGATCGGGTTGGGACTGAGCGTCTTTCTAGACCCGGTCAATCTGATTGCGGCGTTGCGAATGGTGTCTATTCTTGTCCGAATTCCTGAAGGCAAGTACTCCGAACTTGTTGCTGAGTGGGGAATGATGAGGAGTCAGGGAGAGATGCATGCTCTGTAGTGGGATCCAAGATCAAGCAGTTGGCGAGTAAGAACGAACAGTTGATTGGTCCCCTTGCTGCACAGCTATATCTTGCCTTGTACGACCCAAATGACCAAAGTAAGTCGTCGGAACTGCTAGCCTTTCTCTTACCAACGTTTCAGAGCAACTGGACATTCGCAATCCATACGTTCGCACCAATCTCGCCAGTGCCCTGCTTTGCTTAGCTTGCCAACCAGATCTCGAACAGGTGTTCAACATCTTCGGGTTCGGTAAGTCATGTTCATCGAGGCGTTGAGGTTCGCACTCAATCTTTTCACCAGGTGCCACAGAACTAACTCCACGACACAGAACGCTCATTGGAGAGCTGAAATCCGCTGCTCTCCAGAAGAAGGATGCTCGGGAACGCACTGCTGCTACGACAATCCTTCTGAAGCTATGCGGTAGTGAGTTTCTTATCAATGATATGAAGATATGAACTCATATTTTGTCAGGTATGATCGTCCGCCACCATTACCGCGAGATCAAGTTGTTGGACATGTTCGTCAGTCAGCTACAACGTAAGGACAGCGCACTACTCGCTGCATTCGCACTGGTTACCTGTTTGGATTACCGTGGGTGACATCGTCTACTATCGGAGTCGTTTGGCCCAGGGTTACGCTAGCCGACCTGGGGTTCGTCAAGGATGACAAAGAACTTCCACAACACATAATTACGATGCTAAGAGAGGACCATTTTGACGAGGCTGTGGATCAGTTCGAAGGGTTCGAGATTTTCAGAGAGTTGATGCAGCATGGTAATGGACTCCTATTGTCCTGGAAGGTTTGGCTCCGCGTGCTGATTCTTTGGGTCAGCCGACTTGCGTGAAGAGATTATCAGTCGCGGTGTCATCAATATTGTGACCGATAAACTCGCAACGTGCGAGGAGAAGGCGACGCGCTGTGGTCTGATGTACCTAGACACCTTCCGGTCATGTGGTATGTATGCGACTGACGATACCGGTTCATCATTGCTCACGCATCAGCTAGACCCGGACCGTCAATGGATTAGCGAGCTTCTCCAGAAGGGCTTGGAATATCTGAAGGCCGCCGCATGGAAGAATCAGGACGCAGGGGCGAATATCCTTTCCGCGTTGGCGCAGACGGGTATGCATTCGTGCGTTCTATTCAGGGGTTTATCTAAAGTTGTTTTGCCACAGAATATGGCGTTGAGGCCATCAGCGCTCGCGTCCCTGAGATTGTAGAGATGCTTCTTCCGGAGGGTTATTCACTGATCCGCCTCAGGCCAACTCCGCTCCCAGGTAACTCGGCGTCCTCTGACGAACCTTCCGCGCAAAAGAAAGATACAAATTCAATTCCCAAGTCGCCGTCGTGGTTGAAGGGACCTGCATTCGCGTTGCGTACCTTATCGCAGAACGGTAAAATCTAGTCACCCTCTTTCATGAATGTTGGGACTAATGCGACGCACTATGCCAGCGATATTACGGGACTGTATCCGCACGACAATACAATATGGCTATGTGAAAGATTTGCATCGGGACGGAGTGCTTGTGAAGAAAAATCCGGCTGCGTGGTTTTTCAAGACATCAAATCGAGGTACTTGATTGGTCTCATTCGCTCAGAAACGTGAAACTGACATCTGTGTCTCCCATCCTTTCAGCCCAAGTGATACACGAACTCGACGAGATGATTCATGCTGTGGACTCGCTCGACTAAGAATTGCCCCAACTTGGTCCCTTGTCGATCAGGAACTCTCCGCTCATCCCTGGCAGTTGAAACTATCATTGCGTCTGACCGCTGGTGGTCATGTCTACGCCGTATTTTCTTTTTGCTTTGTTACTGAGTATGCGTCAATCGCTGGCATGGCTTCAAAGTGGGCGCTATTTTGTGTGCACCATCTCCTTTTTCACATGCTACGGATTGTATCTGTTTGGTGTAACAATTTACATATGTCGGAAGAGTTTATGCCTAGTTCGAGCCCGGCTCTGTGGTGACCAGTCACGTCTATGACGGATTAGGAAAGAGTCCCGAACCTGCGGATGAGGCCGTCCGTCGACATCGCGGCGCCTTCCTAATCCGTCATAGACGCGACTGTACTCTGGCCTGCGGCACGGTACCTACTGCCAAGTTAGCACGCCAAGGCAGGCCATCAGAAAGGTTGTGAAATTGGAGCAGCCCATTCTCTTGCCGAATCAGCGCAGCATCAGCTATATTTCCGTTGACGCCTACAGTCTGGTAGCCCGAACGTTGCCGCACACCAGCTGTAAAAGGAGGAAGTTTGGTGGGCGTAAAGGGGATCGATTCGCCAGATACAGCCCCGGATTGCACTGGAACGATGGAGCGCCGGCAGGAGTCAGTGTGGATTATTGTCTGAGTTTGAAATTTGCTGACCCTACAAACTGCCCTCGCCCACGCCGACCATAAGTACGGCCCCCAGGCTGATACGTTCCAAACTCATCACTAACATTGTACATGCACGTCACAGATTAGGTGGGGGGGTTGTGTCGTCATGTACGCCCTTCGAGTTTGTCTTCATTTAAAGTCCTGGGTATTTGAGAATTGTCGATGCAGTTTATATTAGCGGATTTTATCAAAGAGACCCACACGTTTATGACGCTCAGATTCATAGGGCTCCAGTCGGCTCGTGTCGTTCGGAAGGTTGGGAGGGGGTCGACTACTTAATTTCCGACGTGAACATCAGGTCTCATACCAAGCCCGAAACCACACTAAAACCACACTTTTTGTCGGTCGGAAACTGGCTGGCCTGATTCGACGTCTGACTCGGATCCTCATTCGCACTCACCCGCACGATCGATATGATGATTCGAAGGGCTGCTGTCACCAATTCAACGATTCGCGGCATATTGAACGTGCTTGGCACACCCTATAACTTCCGACGAGACCACACAAAATGAAGCGCATCGTTCCAAGTCCTTCCCTTCTACGTGTGCTCTGTATCGCTGGCCTTCAAGCTCGCATACTACATCCTCGTATCCCCTATGGAAATGAACGGTCCCACCACTACGTCAGCCCAGCCCGGGTCGTACATCCAGACATCGTTCCAAAGATGCACTCGGTGTACCCCGCAAGGGACCAAAAACACGAGAAACCTTATCTTATACATCGATGGTCCGGACATCTCTACCAATAATGGATCGAAAGTAAATGTTACTTGTCTCTCTGTTTTCATTCTCGTTGACGACCACGGCAGAACACTAACGTTGCGAAATTGTTTGCCAAACTCGATCTTGAGTCGACCCAGCCAGAGCAGTACGCATATTATTCCGATGGAGTTGACGCCCGCGCGCCGAGATTGTCACATATCCTCGATCGCATGGAAAGAGCGTTCTCCGACAAAGTTGACATGGCACGGTTCGTACTCTTCACAAGTATCAACTTTTCGACGAGAAGAAACATTCAATGACAGGAATACGAAGGAAATTGTCAAGGATGCATATCGCTGGCTGGCACGGACGTACAAGGAAGGGGACCAAATATATCTTTTTGGTAAGTTCTGTTCATTGTCATCGTCCAAGTCGGTGATTGTCGTGTAGGTTTCTCTCGTGGTGCATACCAAGTGCGAGTGCTTGCGGAGATGATACACGAGGTGCGACATGGAATTACTAATTATGAATGTACTACTGAGCACGAACTTCAGGTTGGCCTCGTCAGGATCGCCTCCGAGGACCTGATTGGAACGTGGGTAGCTGTTGTTTCGCTCTTCTAATCAGGATGAATTTCTTGGCAGTGCTTATGAATGCTACGAAGGAATTCGTTCGCGAAAGCCAAAGACTAGGCACACGCCGAAATTCAAGGATGAGCATACCAGGAAGGGCATGAGAGTGCACTTCATCGGAGTATGGTAATGCTTATGTCGCCACACCTTGACGGGATATGTTGCAAGCTGATCTCGATCAGGGACACTGTCTCCCCATTGGACCACGTGAACTCCCTTCCGACATCCTCGGCACATGTTTGTCATTTCCGGCATGCGCTTGCCCTCGACGAGCTTCGGGTCAACTTAATACCGGAGTATTTCCGCGGAATGAACTTTCAGGCAGACAAATCCGAGTACCTGGGAAACAAGAACGTCGAGTTCAAGGAGGTTTGGTTTGCTGGCAGTCACTCAGACGTGTGAGTCTCCTCTCAAGGGAACTTTCGTGCCATTGATAGGCCTCGCACAGCGGCGGCCAGACCAGACCTGGAACGTTTCATCACGCTGGCAATGTCTCGTTGATATGGATGCGTCGAGAAGCGGCTGCCAATGGTCTCGCCCTGAAGCCGACAGACATAGTCTGGCTTCCGAATGATCTTGATTTTGGGGTCAACAATTACATTCGACGGTATCACTTAGTGTCTTGTTGATCCATGCGATTGATCTCATGCTTGGTAGGTATCATCGACTTCGACCACGTCGCGTCCTACCTGGTCAAAAGACCCACGCTTCCGTTTTATACGCAAATGCGTATAAGCCAAAAGCAATTCTAGGAGAAGGTTTCGACATTGACATCCCCATTACACAGTCCGGACTCAACGATATAGTACCGGATGATGAATCCTGGGAAACGGGACTGTTTGACGGTACTGCAGCACCAGAGTTGGTGGCCTCTCTTGGTAGTGAACAGGGAGTTGCGTCGATATACCTCGATAGGTTGTTATTCATGCTGAGATTCAGTAAGTATCTCTCCTCTGATTAACCTGATAATTACATTTTCGGTTGTTTCAGATGAGGGGAAGCAATACATCAGGAACATACCTGATTGGCAAGACACCTTTATGACGATCATCGTTAGTCACGATTACGTACCGCTCGTAAGGCTGGTCGTAATCGTCGCTTATCTCGAGGCTTGTCAGTCTTTGATCTTCACCGCATACATTGTGAAATGTATAATCTCTGGTTGCAGCTTGCGACCACGAGACACACGCAAACAATTGTGTGTTGCTGCCCACCGAACTTTCTCAAAGTATGCACGATGATGCGGAGAGTTTCCTGAATGTTATTCAAGACGGTCCCAGGATGATTGGACTCTTGAGACCCCTGACGAAGCACCAGATTCTCGTAGAACGATTTCTAACACGGGAAGTCCTGGAAAATCTCGTGGACTCGCTTGATGCGATCATCCTGGAACAAGGAAGAAAGTTTGGACAGGCAATGGACTGCCTGAACTGCCTATTGCAGTGTGGTTAGTTAATAATTGTCGTGCATTTGTTGACTCTCTGATTATTCGTTAGTGGGCATCCGGACAACCGTCGTTGCGAAGCTCGGGGAGAACCTCCCAGAGTCCAACCTGTCCAGGCTTTCTCGGATACTGGAGGCCGAGGGTAAGTACTGTGCTTGTTCACGTCGAGATTAATGGCGATGCCATAATATTTAGACCCACGGCTTCTAACTGCAGCATTGCGTATGATGCACACGCTCGCACAAATTCCTGAAGGTAAGCACTCTCAAGTTCGTTGATGAGCAGTGCTAATGCGATGGCAGCGAGGGCCGTGTGTTCAATAGTAACGTCTAGGATCAAAATGTTGACGCGGACAGACGAACAGCCGCTTGGTCCCCTCGCTGTTGAAATACTGCTTTCCCTTTACGATCCAAACGACCAGAGTAGGCAACAAGGGGAGTCACCTTCCCCTCTCCTTACCAGCGTTTCAGACCAGGTAGACATTCGTGATGCTCACGTTCGCACCAATCTCGCCCGTGCCTTGGTCCACTTCAGCCGTGACAGGTATGAATTGGGAACTGGCCAAGATCGCAGTGCAAGTCCCGCACAGCAGATGCTGCGTAATATTTTCGGACTCGGTGAGCGATGGTAATCAGTGACGGTTCAAACGAGATTTGAACGCGGCACTTTGTATCAGATGCTACAGAACTCAGTGAACCACAGAGAAATCTCATTGGAGAACTGAAAATGGCTGTACAGAAGGGAAGCGTTCGAGAGCGTACCGCGGCTACGATGGCCCTTCTGGAGCTCTGCGAGAGTGAGTCTCATAGCAGTGATATGGGGAGATGAACTCATTGTTCCATCAGCCGAGAACATCCGCGCTCACCTCTGCAACATTAAGCTATTGGACGTCTTCGTCATTCAGCTGCGACGCAAGGACAGCGCACTGCTCGCTGCATACGCTTTGGCCACCTGTTTGAGATACGGTGAGTGGAATCGTATCGGGGAGGAGGTTGCGGGGTTGCGTAGCTGAAGGTTACTACGCTAGGTGAGATGGAAGAATCCATCAAGGACGACGAAAAACTTCCGGAATATGTCATCAACATGTTAAGACGGAACTATCTCGACGGTGCTGTCGGGCGAGTCGAAGGATTTCAAATTTTCAAAGACTTGATGCAATGCGGTAATGGCCGCTCTGGTCGTTCTGGACCCATACTGATCCATCTGAGCTAGCCGAATTGCGGAGAAAGGTCAACGATTATGGTATTACTGATATTCTCCGTGCGAAATTAAGCAAGGACGACCCAAAGGAGATTCGGACGGGTCTTATTTGTTTGGACATCTTTCTCTCTTTTGGTATATTATACAGTGACAATATTGGTTTTTCACAGCTAATCCACTCCTCAGACGCTAGCGGCCATCGGGTTGATGACCTTGTCGAAACGAGCTTGAACCGCCTGAACGACTCAGACTGGAAAGCTCAGATGGAAGGGGTGAGGATCCTTTCCAGCCTGGCTCAGACAGGTATGCATCGACTGATGATCCTCTGAAAACCTTTCTGATGTTCGATGGCTTCAGAACACGGGAAGACGGCCATTATCCCGCGTTTACAAGAAATCGTCGAAATGCTCTTGCCGCAGGATTATCTGCTGATCCGCCGCCCGCCTGTGCCGCAAGCAGCAAGTCCCTCTAGCGAAGGACCCATCGCCACAATCACGGCAACCAAGCCCTTCCAGACGCGCTCACAAGACGCGCCACCTTCGTGGATGCTGGGACCTGCGTGCGCGCTGCGTCTTTTGGCACAGAACGGCAAGTATATCCTACGTATGGTATGGTAGGGATGTTGGCGTTGATGTGGTGCATTATTCCAGAGACACTACGGGACCGTACGCGCGAAACAATCCAATACAGTTGTTTGAAAGATTTGTTCTCGTCCGGAGCGCTCGTCGGCAGGAGAGATACGCCAGCGTGGCGTCTCGGAACTCCAAACCGAGGTAAAGTACTCCTTCAAGTTTCATGTTGGGATGTAAACTGAAACCTTGTTTTAATCACTTTAGCCGATGTGATCAACATGCTCGACATGGTCATCAAAGTCGTAGACCGAGAACAGTCCGAAGGAAGTCTAATTCCCATTCAGGCTGAGGACGTCGTGCCCCCTCACATCCAGCGTTGGAACCGCCTCACGACGCTGGCGGTAATAACTGACCTCCCACGTCGGTTTTGGGACTCGGTACTCTTGTCCTTTGCTCTTGTCGTGTCCGCGCCGATTTATGTCTCTATCTGGGTGTACGAGCGGGTATCGAAGCGTCATCTCATAGATGCGAATGTCGGCGAGCGGACGAGTGTCTAGGTTTCTTAACAGCTTCTATTGTGCGGCATCAGTAACAGCGGAGCAGCCGTGGGAGTGAACTCGCAACACGGTGTCCAATGGTATAACACATGTTCTTAATATTACGGAGGCCGCAGCCTTCTGCACAGTTGCAGACATGGGGGAAGAAAGGAAGCAGTCCCATCAGACTCGGAGCTCAAAAACGGCGGAGCTATTCGTGTGAAAGTAGGCGTGAGTACTAGAGGCGACGCCGAACCCACGACACGATGTTCTGGCAATATCCCGAAGGCCAACTGCTTTCTGTAGTACAGCTGCAGATATGGAAGAAGCGGTTCCCAAAAACGCACCAACATCTTGTACATGACACCGCCTCGAGGCTTTGCCGGTGTGGTGTGTATTTTCAGTCCAACTTCCGCCGGTGACTGGTCATGCCAGTGGATCTTGACGCCAACGTTGTACTCATGATACCTCGTGCCGGGAAAGAACTTGAGTCACAGGTTGTATATGGAGGACTTTGATGCCGCATTGCTGCCTCAGTGCTGCCGTGCAGTGACCGCAGTGATCATGCCAGCCCACCGATTCAGAATCTTGAGGGCGGTGGCAAGGGATCTCCCGCCTCAAGCGCTCAAGTCATAGGTCGATCGAAGTTGTTGAAACGTTGATGAAGGGGCTCCGAGTCCGGCCCAGAACGTAGCATTAGGAATGGTTTATATTAAGGACGGCTACGCACGTCGCCGGTGGTACTACTAGGTCAGAAAAAAATAAAATGAAAAATAAACAAATAAATCAATTGACCACCAGTGGTCAGACGCTATGATAGTTTCAACTACCGCCTCTCTGGTCACGAACCAATCCTGAATGTGAAGGAACACAGTTCCCGATCGACGGGGGACTTTGCGCGCAATTCTTAGTGTGAGTCCACAGCTTCAATCATCACGTCGAGCTCGTGGATCACTTGAGCTGAAAAAGATGGGAAACACCTATGTCGGTTTCACATTTTTGAGCAGATGAAAGACATCAAGTACCTCGATTTGGTGTCGTGGGGCGCCAGCGCCACGCAGCCGCATCGCTCTTCTTGACAAGCGCTCCGCTCTGATGCAATTCTTTTACATAGCCGTATTGTATTGTCTTGGAGATACGCTCCCGTAAGATCGCTAGCATAGTGCGTCACATTAGTTCCAACATCCATGAAAGAGGGGCAACTAGATCTTACCATTCTGCGCCAAGATACGCAGCGCGTACGCAGGTCCCATCATCCACGACGGTGGCTTGCGAGTCGAAAGACTGTTTGAATCTTTCTTTTGTGCGCCAGGTTTGTTAGAGAGCGTCGAGTTGCGTGGGATCCGTGGAAAAGTAGGCCGGCGGATCAGCATATAACCCTCCGGAAGAAGCATCTCCACAATCCCGGGAACACGAGCGCTGATGGCCTCCGCGCCGGATTCTGAAGTAAAAAGGAAACTTTAGGTAAATCCCTGAATGGGCCCGTGAATGCATACCCGTCTGTGCCAACGCGGAAAGGATATTCGCCCCTGCTTCCTGATTTTTCCATGCGAGGGCCTCCAAGTATTCCAAGCCCTTCTGGAGAAGCTCGCTAATCCATTGACGGTCCGGGTCTAACTGGTGCGTGAGTAATGATGAAGCGGTATCGTCATGTCGCATACATACCACACGACCGGAAGGTATCTAAGCACATCAGACCACAGCGTGTCGCCTTCTCCTCGCCCGCTGCGAGTTTATCGGTCAAGATTTTGACGACATCGCGACTCGTAATCTGTTTACGCAAGTCGGCTGACCCAAAAGAATTAGCACGCGGGGCCAGATCATCTAGGACAATAGGATTGATTACCGTGTTGCATCAACTTTCCGAGCACCTGGAACCCTTGGAACCGGTCCACAGTATCGTCAAAATAGTCCCGAATTAACATCGTGATGATGTGTCGTGGAAGTTCTTTGTCATCCTTGATGTACTCCAGGTCGTCTAGTGGGACTCTGAGCCATGCGAGTCCGATTCCAGACGATACCACTCACGGTATTTCAAACAGACAGCCAGTGCGAGTGCAGCGAGCAGTGCGCTGTCCTTACATCGCAGCTGACTGACAAAAATGTCCAACAATTTGATCTCGCGGTAATGTTCGCAGATGATCGTACCTGATAAAGTGAGTACATGGCTTCATAGTATTGATAGGAAACTCACTCTCGCATAGCTTCAGAAGGGTGATCGTAGCAGCGGTACGCTCTCGGACGTTCTTCTCCTGGACAGCAGCGGTTTTCAGTTTCCCAATGAGCGTTTTGTGTTGCTCAGTTAGTTCTGTGGCACCTGATGAAAAGAATGAGTTCGAACATCAATGCCTCGATGAACATCACTTACCGAGCCCAAAAACGTTACACAATATCCCTCGTTCAAGGTCTGGATATCGTGCTAAGCAGAGCAAGGCACTGGCGAAATTGGCGCGAACGTGCGCATTACGAAAATTCAGTTGATCTGAAACGCTGGTGAACAAAGACACCAATTCGGACGACTTGCTACCTACTTGGATGATCCGAGTCATATAGAGCAAGGCATATCTCCGTAGCAAGGGGACCAATCAGTTGTTCCTTCCTATTCGCCAACCGTTCGATCTTGGATTCTACTACAGAGCATGCGACTTTCCCTGGCTCCTCATCAATCCCCATTCAGCAACAATAGTGGGAGAGCCTACCTTCAGGAACTCGGACAAGGATAGACACGGTGCACAACGCCACAGTCAGATGGAGCGAGTCTAAAAAGACATTTTAGTCATAGGCCAGTTGTAGATCTAATCCTTACCTTTGACTTCCAATATTCGAGAAAGCCTGGACTTCGCATCATCCAGTGACTTGGACTTTAACTTCTCCACGATAGCCAGCCGGATGTCGACTAATGAATCATTAGAAAGTCTCAATACGCACGATGACCACTACGAACGCAACAAACAGTTCAAACCATCCATTGCCAACACAAAATGCCCCTCGGCTGCTCCAATAACCTTGTCGAATGAGTCGACAAGAGTTTCCATGATGTCTTCGGTTAGGATGCGTTCTCGGAGAATCTGGTGTTTCGTCAACAGTCTCAGAAGAGAAACAATTCTGGGACCATGCTGGCGCTTGTGGTGGTCCACAACATCTTTAAGACATTTATTCGCATCCAAGAATATATCATCGGAAATTCCAGCGCAAAGCAACATACAACTATTCGGACATGCCTCAAGATCGCAGGCTGCAACAAGAGGTTACATCACACGAAGCACGTGCTTGAGAGAAGAGACTCACATGCTTCGTGATAAGCGAGAATCGCAACAAGCCGGACGACCGACGCACTTCCATTGTCGTTCATAAGCTTCGTAAACTTGTCTTGCCAATCAGGTATGTTCCTTACGCTTTGTCTTCCCTCCCCTGAGGTAACAGAAAATGTAAGAAAGAAGGGGGTCGAAACGGATAGACTCACTGAATCGAAGCATGAACAGTAACTTGTCGAGGTTGATTGGTGTGACCCCCTGCGGAATACTTAGGGAGTTGACCAGCAGTTCTGCTGCACTAGCGTCGAAGAATCCCGTCTCCCAAATGTCGCCATCGAGCTTCGCATCTTCGAACCCAGGTAGTATGATGGGAATGTCGAAACCTTCCCCTAGCCTTGCCTTCGGCTTATACGCATGTGCGTACAAAACAGAACCGTGGATCTTTTGACCGGGTATGATATGGCGTGGTTGTTCCTGATGGAGACTACCAAATGTGAAATCAGTTTCGCCAACCGACGAGATGCCACGACTCTCACCGCAAGCCCTTCTCACCAAGCCCGCAATTGGATACTCGGTGCATGGTGGGTACATATTCCAAGGCCCGCCACATATTGGTCATTGAATTAGTGACGCCAAAGTCAAGATCCTCAGGAAGCCAGACGACGTCAGTCGGTTTCAACACGAGACCACTCGCAGCCGCTTCTCGACGCATCCATAACAACGAGGCGTTCCCAGGTTGATGATGCCTCCCTGTTTCGTTTTCGCCACCCCTGCCTGAGATGTCAGTTAGATCAGGGTCCGATGAAGTATACCCACACGTCTGAATGACTGCCAGCAAACCAGACCTCTTTGATGTCAGATCCATCGCCGGGGGAGGTATTTGTGTACTTGAAGTCCTCTAGAGAATTTATCTCATGGAAATATTCCGGCGTGAACATGACCCGAAGTTCATCCAGAGCGAGAGCATGGCGGAAATGACAAGCATGTTCCGCAGACGAGGATCTTGAAAGGGAAATATCTTGCGGCAAAAAGCCTACGGGAGAAACAGTGTCCCTGATCAAGAGGTCAGCAATGAGCAGCATCCAACCGATGCAAGCTTTTGTAATCACCACACTCCGACGAAGTGGACTCTCATGCCCTTCCGGCAAAATCGATTCTTGAACTCCCTCGCAGCTTGCCTGGCCTGGCCTCCCGAATAGCTTGACTTGTACAAGTCGTAAGCTCTGCCAACACGTTCATCAAGATCATGCAAGCAGCATAACAGTTACTCACTCCTCGAACTTGTCTTTGTTCGATGCGGTTATCAAGCCAACCTGAAACATGTGTTCAGTTCTATAACAAAATTAGCGAACAACCTGAGTCTTACCTCGTGTATCATGGCCGCAAGCATTCGTACTTGGTATGCCCCTCGAGAGAAACCTATACGGTGGTCGGCTGCGAGAACTGCGACGAATAATGAAACCTACCAAAAAGATATATCTGGTCCCCTTCTCCATACTTTTCCGCTAGCCAGAGATATGCGTCCTCGATATTTTTCTCCGATTTCCTGTTCTCAGGTATTTCGGTTCTTCGAATAGTAGAAAACATTCTTGTACACACCGTGGAAACGCCTGGTCAACCACGTCGCCAGTTCGGCTCGAGTTGTATGCGTCTTGTTCTGGGCTAGTCGATTCCAGATCGATCTTGGCAAACAATTTCGACACATTGGTACTCTGACCATAGTCGTCAGCGAGAAAATGACATGAGAGTAACAATCACCAATACGTTTGCGTGAGTAGTACCATCGATGCATACAACGAGATTCTTCGTACTCTTCTTCCGTTGTCGCCTGCACTGAGGGCATCTGAACGGTGCTGATGAAGTAGCCATCGGTAAGTGGGACGCAGTAGGTTGAAACAGAGTGCGTAAATCAATCACCTTGCTTGACAAGGGTGGCCTGGAGTCCGCACACCAGTCGCACCCATCATGCGTTCACTGGGCAGAGCACCTTCATGTGGCGATGACACACGTGACCGGGCGCTCGATCAAGCTCCATTGTCGAGAAATGCATGTACCGCGAAAAGGACGGAGAACATAGTCTGGTGACCAGACTACGGAGAACAGGGGATGGAACGAAAAGGTTCAATCGATCAGACAATAGTAATAAAAATCATAGATATGTAGTAATTGTTGTAATACTTATTGTACATACTAATACACATTGTGTCGTCGATGATACTGCTGTCGCCGTCAGCGTTGGTAGTGGTGGCAGCGGAATGAGCCATAGGGTGCACAGGTTGTCACCCTCGTTGTATCATCGCGCCGCAGACGGCACCGTGCTGCTGTCGTCGCCGTATCGTTGATCTGGTCCTCCTGCTGGTGGTAGCAGTGATGGTGGTGGTGAGGCGTGTGCACGCGTCGTCGCCGTCGTGGTTGCTGTATGGCCACCATCGTCTTCGTCCTCCTGAGTGGTGGTGGTGGCGGTGTGGAGCGTGAGTTGCACGCGTTGTCCCTGTTGTCGCCGCGTTGCCACACTCGCCCTCGTCCTCTGGTGGTGGTGGCGGCGTGAGACGTCATCATTGCCGTGTCGCTTCCCCCGTCCTGGTAGCGGCATGCTGTGTGTTGCGCACGGGTTGACGCTGTTGTCGGTGCACATGTCATCGCCCTCGTCTTCACCCCGGTGGTGGTAGCAGTGGGAGGTCCTCCTGGTGGTGGTGGCGGCGGCGTGAGGCATGACTCGTGAAGCGTGGGGTGAACGCGTTATTGTTCCTGTATTTGCAGGCAGGTGATGAGGGGACGATTGACCGGGCAGGTGTGACGGGGAGCAGCGGACAAGAAGGGACAGAGGACGAGGGTTGACGAGCGACGAGATGCCGCGCGGTGCTTGACATGCGACGAGCCAATGGATGGCGGGGTGAGACGGAGTGCACGAGATGCGAGACGGTTGCAATAGCGCCTCGAAAAAGATAAATATAGGAGTTTGAATATCAGCAGCGCTTACCGAGGTCTAGCGAAGTGTCTCCGCAGTGACTCCGCTCACCCTCACACTGACATTTTTAGCGCGGAGGCCTATATATTCAAAGCCCACCTGGATCCCACCGCTACAACGTTCTGCAATGGGCTGTGACATGGACTGAGTGGGAACGTAGTATCATACCGTTTACTCCGCTCTTATTTCCGAACAAGGAACAGCTCCGAGTCGGTTTGGGCCGCAGCGAAGCAAGGCAAGTCTTGTACTAGGTACACGAAGGCCCTCATTGGGTACCGATCACTCAGACGCGATGCTACAGAGGCCACAGCCTTGCAGATGGCCCTGTAAGAAGCCTATGCAGCGTGCCCAAGATCATCACCAACACTTGTACGTGTGCGACCATATGTAGGGTTCATTTCCGAGGCTTGAGGCTCTGCTGGTGTTGGTAAAATTTGTTACTTTGAATTTCTAATTTATGGATCTTGATGCCGCCGAGAAAGAAGTTTGCTGTGTCGCCGGATCTCGGTCACGGTGGCAAGGGATCTTTGGGTCAAGCGCTCACTATACAGTAGTCTGGTGACCAGCCCTTACTATGAGGCACTGCTGAGCGAAGCAAACCGTCGATAGACGGTCTGGTAAATTTCGTTCGCGCCAATTGGGCTGCGCGGATTCCCACGTACACGTAAGCATTTGGGCAATAAAAGTGATGGTTTATTGGATTTTTTGAAAAATACCTCGGTTATGTAATATCGTAACCCTAACGGCGACAGATCAGGTAACTGTCCATCTTCGTTTTCGTTTCGACTGTCATGAGCCCCACCGTGCCGTCCCCTGAGCTTTCCCAATGAGACGTGTTCGTGTTTTACCCGTATGTCTGTGGATGAGCCCATCCAACGAGCTCTCGACATCCTCCAACACGGTCGACTATCCCTTTTGAAGGCTCTCATCACGATCTTGGATCCGTCGAAAGATGTTTTCTCTGGGCC